>PNEQ01001597.1:14617-34841 GCA_003012365.1 Medauroidea extradentata | reverse complement strand
GGTGAAGATGGCGGCCGCGAGAGAGGAGGCTGTCTGCTGACCCGCAGGCGCGCCACCCCAACACCCATGAATTCCCTTACAACTCGGCCAAAAATACGTTAAAGCCCGCGGGGCTGACAGAAATGTCCGTGTTGTTGAAAAAATATCGCAAATAATAAATTAGACACACAAATCCAAGATAGTTACGTGAATGCCCATATTTACATGTATTTACTTTTATAAATTTTACCGCCTGTATGTTTACAATATGGCGGGCGGGCATCAACAAGTACAATCACAAAAACGGTAAATACAACTTTTACAATATTCTTAATATTACGTTTATGGACAACACGGCTCACAATATGTATTTAGAGGTCCCCTTGGGCGTAGATACAATAGGCCTAACTCTCAAAATAAGCAAATTACGGGGCCGAGCGTAAAATATTAACTAAGCACCTACAAGGGTGCGTCAGTATCAAGTGTAAAATTTCCAGTTCCCTTCTTGTACTTTATAACAAGATTTCACTTTAATACCAATTTTACTAAATCTGGTTTTATGAATTATGTAAGCATAAAATTGAATT
Source organism: Medauroidea extradentata (assembly GCA_003012365.1). NCBI lineage: Eukaryota > Metazoa > Arthropoda > Insecta > Phasmatodea > Phasmatidae > Medauroidea > Medauroidea extradentata. The sequence continues at coordinate 34,275 of PNEQ01001597.1, read as the reverse complement.
AAGTTAAGTCATTGGAATCACCAAAATATCATAAAAATTAATTTGTAAAAATTGTGTGAATTACAACAAAACTCAAAGAAAATGTGATGAAAAAAATTATGTTACAAAAATATTAAAAACTATTAAATTAGAAAAATTCTACATAACTTATATTTGGTCTGTTAAGTTTATCTATAAGTACTCAACTTTTAGAAGACCTCAAGTTTATGAAGTCGTTCTCAGGAACTGACAAACTTCGCAAAATTAGGGATCTACTGTATTTTAATTTGCCGACTTAAAAAATTGGTAAAACAGAAAATTTTGTGAGAGCTTTAAGCACAGAAAAGTTGTCACTTTCTAGTACTTACAGCACCTACCTGACTTTGTCAGGGTTCTTGGAGATAAGCTCACAAAGCTCATTCCAGAGCTGGTGATTAGACTTGCCATGTTTCGAGACAAAGTCCTCCTTGTTCACAATGTACGCCAACTTGAGAGCTGCTTCATCCAGGCGATTGATCTCAGCCAAGTATTCTATATAATCTTCTGCATCTTCTGGACACAGCTGTTAACATTAGCAATATAGATCAGAATCCCATAACTACTGCAGTTACATTTTTATTCTGAACAATTTGAAAAAATTCACGACCCAAATACTCTAGCACTACATCAAATACAATTTCTACAAAGAGTTGATGTACAGTGGTTTCTCTATCCATTGTTTCTCATGGGACTGATAAAAAATTTCAATACATGAGTGATTTCAATGGATGTGGTCTTGAAATGCTGTAAAATAAAGAAATGGGCCCAAGAATGTGTTCCATGGATGCACATAATTCAATCCAGTAGGTTTCAATACGTAGAGAATCCACTGTATCAGGAGTAAATAAAGACAACTATAGAGACTATACAGCTACCTTGAGGTATCTCCGGAACACCCTCACTGCTGTTTCAGGTATGTCGTGTTGCTGGATGAACGTGAGGTAGAGTGGCCATACTCTGTGATGCTGTGTTATTGGCAGGGCACGCAACGCACGGTCAAACACTTGCCGTGTCCTCGTGATACGGCACTGGTCCATGAGGAACTGACAATAATCCAGCCAGATACGAGGCATCTGCACAGACATAAACCTGTTACGTCAGGGTAATTTGGAAAGCCCTGTTTAATTTATATTTCCAATGTCTGTATCAATCAGCCGCTTGTAAATAAGTTAACTTGGTCATCACAGTTATTTTAAATTATTTATCTTAATTACTGGTTGACAACAGTAAAATCTAACAACTCCATAGAGAACATTTAGCTAGCTGCCCTTACAAAGGTAAAGTGTTACAGTGTTAGTTGTGCAAAACAATTATGTAGTTGGAGATTTTAGTAATAAAATTAGAAAATTTGTTGAAATACATCCTGTAAATTGCTGCCAACTATACAAGGAGTGAGGCAAACATTGAAAATTTTTAATTGTACATAATATATCCCAGTGATTTTTTTTTTTTTTTTTTTAAGGTTGATTTCCAAAGTGATCAGTTTTTCTCTAACGACCTATAGACATATTTCATCTATTAGATCCAACTGCAAGAATAAGTGTCAGATACTACCACAGCCAGCATACCTTGTGCATGAACACCAGAGACCTCTCGAAAGCATTATTCACATCCTGGTAAGAAGGGTCGGTGATACAGCGTCCCTTCACCTGCCGTCTTCTCAGCTTCAGGTAGTTATACCACAACTTGTAGCTGCAAATACACAAGTATATCGAACCAGCTTCTCAGAAAACACTCATTAAAACTACCATTCATTAAATTTACACATTGGCAGAATAGTCTATGGAGTTTCCTTGATTTTGACATTTCCCTTCTGAAAAAGATGCCTAGGCAGCTCCATTGTGTTCACCTTTAAACCATCCTAATTCCATTAAAATAAACAGGATATCTGCAATAATGTGTACAAACATACTTCTCATATGAGAAATGTCAAAATCAAACAAACTTATATTGTACAGATTATAACTGGAGATTAACTGGAGATAATACATTTGACCAACAAAAAGCAAGGCCTTCACATGTACCAAACAGTCTTGGCTGTAGCTAGATAATATTTTCAACAAGAACTATTTATTAGGTTCACTAGTTTTATTCAGACCATTCGCTTCCCACCAACCCAATCCGGGTTTGATTCCTGGCAGGGTCAGTCCCCGGATTTTCGTATGTGGGATAGTGCCGGACAATGCCACTGGCCGGTGGGTTTTCTCACCCTTTCATTCTGGCGCTGCTCCATACTCACCTCACGTCACCCCTTACCAGTGCTAAAGACAACGATGTTGAGTGCTGACTAAAATCTCTCTCTATCACTAGTTTTATGTTAGAATAGAAAAGTTACCCTTACTCATTTTACTGATACCAAGGTAGGTTTGAGACAAATATTATTATAATATTCAGAAAGTTAACTTTTTAAAGAAAGCACTCAAAATCAAGACAGGCTTGGTTTTTCGTGACAGTTTAATTTCAAAAGAATGTAGATGTGGTTGGAAGACAAGTTACAGAATTAGATCATTGAGTTCTGGATGCTGGATTCACTGAAAATGTGCACATATCTCATGAATGTGACTGCAACAACATTTTGCTGAACAGTCCCTTGCTCTAAATAGTAGGCATGTGTGTGCATGTACAGAGTGTAAATTAGCGTGTTTGTGTTTGACAATTCTTACAAAACACAATCATGCGCCACTGTTACTGTCAGGTAGATGAAGCTATATTATCAGGAACTACATACACCATAGTGGAATGGTTGATCCAGGCTCATGCACCAGATACATAATAGATTCTATGAACAAAGTATTGAATTACCCTTTTCACTGTCGGCTCACCTCATAAAAAAATAAGTTTTGTACTTTAAGCTTAAAAAAAAGCTTATGCTGGAATCACAACAGCGCGACAGACGTAGAGCGAAGGAAGCGATGCGACACTAAAAATTCTCGTTATTACGAACACTACTTCTTTTGCCGCACGACAAATACTAACAAGATATTAAAAGTAAGTAGTTCCTTATCACTATGACTGCCATTGATGTTTAAAGTGTTTCAGTTGTTTTCCGTTCATTTTATATATATTAAATACCCACTGGCATTCCTAAATAATGTCATAATTAAATGTCTGCTTAAAAACATTATGATTTTCTTGTAGTAACAAACGAAAGTGTCTTGTAAAATAAATAAATGCAATTTACTACCAACTAGTACATTTCACCAACATTTGGCCACCAAATTAAAATCCTTTTTTCAGCTTCGTCACATACGCTACGCAAATAAAATATAAATTATTTATATTTTGAATTTATGTCTTGTCCGCCATTTTTGTTGCACTGACACAACAGAAACCTCAAAGCTGATTGGCTAACATCTTCTGTTATTTGCACCGCTGTATTTGCATCATGTCTGTGACTCCATTGTGATTACAGAGTACCTCAGAATCTCTTACAACCACCAGAATTGTGATTCTGAAACCTTAACTCCACTTTTCAGTTACGTGAAACATTTCACATCATATACCGTCACCCTAATTGTAAAACCTCATAACTCCATTTTTGTTGTGTTTTGCCTTTTTGTCTCTTTAGGGGGGGGGTTAACCGCAATTTTCATCATCATTTTTTAATTTTTTATTTGTACCAGATATTTTTTTTCTTATTTTAGACACAAAATGTGACTAAATTTGGCTCTTATGAAATTTTTTTATCTCTCATAGTTTTCGCATAATGGCTTGTTAAAGTCATATTTTGCATGTTTCCGTTTTAACGACTACACTAAAACCAACCGATATACCAAACTCAAAAAAAATCACAGTGGATAAAGACATCACAGCCTACAATTACATGCTCATAAAATTAAAGAATAAAAATTATTTGAATTTTAAAAAATGCTGAAACTAAAAATAAAAATTTGAAAAATTCAATATATTTTTTTAAAATACAAATAAATTTTATTCTTTAATTTTATGAGCATGTCATTGTAGCCTGCAATGTCTTTATCCACTGTGATTTTTTTGAGTTTGGTATATCAGTTGGTATTAGTGTAGTCGTTAAAACGGAAACGTGCAAAATATGACTTTAAAAAACCATTACGCGAAAACTATGAGAGATTAAAAAATTTCATAAGAGCCAAATTTAGTCACATTTTGTTAAAATAAGAAAATAAATATCTGGTACGGATAAAAAATAAAATAATGAAGATGAAAATTGCGGTAGACCGCACCCTTAAATCACTTTAACAATATGGTAGGCCTAAAATTTGGTTAAAAGTAAACATACAGAATTATTTTATTATATTGTTAATTGTTATGAAAAATAATGATTTATTTCACCACAGAAAACGTTAACTGATTTTTCTCTCTTTCTTTCTGCAGTCATACAAAATGGAGTTACGAGATTTTACAATTAGGGTGACGATATCCTAGCCTACAGCAGTGGCGCAACTAGAACATAATTTTGGGAGGGGCACAAATCTTCATTACTTCCATACAGCCGTAAAGAGGCCAGTACTAAGTGTACCTTTTCTTATAGTTATTTTCACAATATTCCAGTCAGCATCATAACATTTTGAAGTCTTTCAACCAATTTTATAAAACTTTCACAAATTTATCCACCACTACAAGTATTTTGGAGGTTTGTTTTGGGGAGGCACAGGCCCTAGTGCCCCTCTCCCCACCCCTCAGTAGCCCCTATGTACAGATAGATATCTGACAGAGTTAAAAGTAAGCACTGCTATAAAAATTAAAATATACTGTACCTTCCGGGTAGTTCTTTGAGAGCCCTTTCATATATAATGTTTACTCTATGTTTGGGGCTGCCTTTCTTGTGCTCAATGTATCGCAGCCAATGCTTCACTGAAAACGGGTTTCTCAAAATTTCCTCCTCGTAAGGTAAATCATCTTCATTCTAAACAAAAAACACAATAACAAGATAAAATTATATTCTTGAAACCAAACTATTCGCAACAAAACTATTTGTTATTTTTAAGGTTGGGTTGATTTGTAAAGTTCCTTACGTATATTCACAAATTACTGGTAGTCTATAGAATATTTTTGGTGACATATTATCAAGGTTTCTGTGTGGAGTAAGTTTGAAAAAAAGTGGTTACATTTTGTTTGAACATAACTCAAATGTGCAATCAAGCAAGCTGACGCAGTGGTAACACATTTAACCCACAACCTGGGTAACAAAGATACAATCCTCAACTCAGCTCAACTGATTTTTGATGGTTTTAAAAAACTACTTCTGGCAAATGCTACAATATTTTCATAATATGTGCAGTAACTACTTCTCCTAAAGTTAGAGATTCTCTGAGCTACTGATTAAATGTTAATTCTCCCCGAGTATACAAACGATCTTGTGAGGGTAAGATTCAACTTTTTCCAAAGGAGTATGTAGGTTTACATAAAGCAAGGTGCATGCATTATAAAGTACATATAATCACATCCCAAGCCAAAAAAGGGAGGAAAATTGAATTTCAAGAGTCCTATACAGCTTACACATGAGCAGTGTTGCGAAGTGTTATGAGAAAGTGTTTCTACTACAAAAATATAACATAACACATTTATAACTAAGAATTCTCTATTCTTGTTTTTTTAGATATCATGCTTAGAAACATGGTTTCGGAGCACTTGAAAATAGCCAAAAACTGCTTTTTCAGACCGACGTCATGTAAAAAATACCAAACAGGAATCGTAAAACGAAAATAGAGAAACTTGTGATGGACTTTGCTTTGCACTTTTCATAAATAAAAAAGTAGGGTCACCGTTTAATGTCCTATAGGAAAAAGTCAAAGACTGAAACACTGCACTGTTTTCGCTCCCCGCGCATAAAAGTGTCACAGTTGATGAACACGAGCCAATCTAGCTCTTATCGGCTGCCTGCTTCCGTACCCTGAAGCGTGGTATCTAGCACCTGCTGTACAGGGCTCTTGGGGATACAAAATTGTGCAATTTAAGGAGTTCCCAAACCAAAATATTAAATACACCACTGTATAGAATTTCAATATTTGTTTAAAGACAGTATAATGCTTTAAAAATTAAAACTTTCATGCAGCTACTTCAAAAATTGGTATGGATATCGGAATAACTACAGTCCTATGTTGCCACATTGAACAAATACAGTAAAACACTTCAAGCTACCAAAGCAATATTGACAATTGAATAAAGAAATCTAGGTACATAAGATAAGCTCTTTATTGTTCTGTTCAGTATTTACTTGTTACAGAACTTGTCAAAAGTAGGTCTACTAAAACAAACGAATACAAAAACTAACAACTGCTAAAACTATTTTATATAAGTACAACACATGCCCAGAAAAAATAAAGGCGACACAGTGGTTGATGACATAAATAAGATTGGATGTACATACAAAACACACACACACAATACATATAGGAAAAAAAAAACAAACACACACACAGAGGTGTGTGTGTGTGTGTGTGTGTGTGTGTGTGTGCGTGTGTGTCACTCCCACAAAATGTCAGTTATGTTACAAAATTTGGGACGTAATCCTTTACCAAAAATGAGGTACGGTTAGACCGTGAAATTTTTGCCTAGCTCAATTCTGAAGGAATTCACGATTCATAATCAAATTTTAAAATGGAAGCCTATTATGGCAAAATATTGGAAACATTCTTTAACTCTCTCTCTCTCTCTTTCATGAAAATAATGGGACTGGCCACCCTCTTACTGACTAGAACTTTTGTGCCGTTCTGTGTTTGGAACATTTGCTGTTGTCTTTCTGAGCAGTACATCCTAAGTAACAAAAAAGGTCCTTTTGTTTCAAGCTGATAGAATGCACTGTTTATAATGAAATGTGAGGTAAGCAATACAACCTGAATCATGAGATCATAGAATTTTTGTCACCCGAATTTTAGTAGTATTTTACAGAAATTCACACCTGCAATTTGCCAAAGATGAAGGTGTTTGATTGGCATGGGTATGTATGGGGTTAAAGTTTGTGGAGGTTAAATTGGTTACAATTTGTGAAATGGTTCTGAAGAACAGTAGAACAGGATGCATTTTTCAGAGTGCAAAATGCATTTACAAGTGTTCTGTGTGTAATTCCACTGCAGATTTAGCAGTTTTTGCCTAGACATGACTGGTATTGTATTGTTGGCACAGAAACCTTATTGTGCAATTTATTGTAAACACTACATTCTAGCAACGTGAAACCAGAGAACTTATTTTTTTGTGTGTGCGCGCACACACACACACATGCACTACTGTACACATTCATACAAGTGCACTCACGCATGCACACATACACATTGCGTCTCTTTCTATAGGCCTACATATATACACAGAAGAAAAAAAACAGATTTGCTACATGCGAACAGAATTCATCTACCGTATATTATGAAAAGATTTTTCTATGAGAAACTCAACTAGTTTGCCACACATGAATGACAGATAATGATCTGTATGTTTCAGGGTTGCTAGTAATGCATGAAGATGAAAAGTTTATTTGTACGTGTACTATGCTTGTCAAGATCGATATTCTCGCAGAATTTGTGTTTGTTTGTATAAATGTAGAGTAAAGATAGAACTTTAACTCAAGTTTACAAACTGAGCCAAGGAGTGAATGTTTGGTCCAAAAAGTGAACCTAGCCTAACTAACCTGCAAAGATCTGGCAATTTGCTAACTCTAGCAGGTTAATTATCGTAAACATCCTTGAAAAATAAATAATACCGTAATAGTTATTTACACCAGGAACAACTTATTTTCAGTTCCTCTCTCCTTGCAATGAAAAAAAAAAAAACTATAATAGCAATTACACTTTAGAACATACAAAAAAAATTATTTTATTAAAGAAAAACATGTACGGTAATTAAACACAAAATAAAACGGTGATGTTTAATTTTATCGTTATATAATGCTTGTCGTATACAGTTATTACTAGCTTCAGTTGAAATACAGGACAATAATACTTAAATAAACCCAGCAGATGATTTTACAGAGCTATTTGGGGACTTAAGTGTCACAGTGTGCTATTGTACCTCAGTAAATTTCAACCCTAAACCCCCAAATTTTACGCCCCAAAATTGTTCACGCGGTCAATGGCAGTCCTATAGCGGATACAAACAAGTTTTTTCTGAGTCTAGTTGCTGAAAATGTGCAAATCATTCAGCTATCTTCAGAAAAGCTCAGCCGCTCGCTTGGGGTTGTTCCTCGACTATGCATCACGCCTCCTTTCCCCTCATTCAGCACCGCTTCACTGTTCCCCTACAGGCAAGTCACACAATTGATAAAGGGGGTTAGTGCCACTTCAGTATCAACACCAGTAATGCGTAGCCTATGCCAAACAAGTAACATAGTTTGCACTTTCTGAAAATGCTTCGGTGTACATTACGAGTGACGCCTACCTACGTGTTAGAGGCTTACAAGTGACGAAGATGTAAGAACAACCAGCGCATATCAAAAACTGCATCGCTACAACTAGTCTAGCACTGAACTACTGTGCAAAATTCCCGCCAATCCATTTTACTATGGAACTTTAAGCCGGGATCATAAAATTTTATTGGTGGAAAATCTGTAGCAATGTTGAGTGCAGCTTCATATTACTGAAACTAATTATTGTTATTTTAATTACTTTTGCAGCCAATGTAACCTTAATACACTTGTAAGGCAAATAATGTAATATGCTATGTAGCAGTTTTTGTAACAAACAAATAGGCCTATCTTAAAAGTTTTGGCTATAAATTATATGTAAGTTCTAAATTAAGTCTCTACTGCATAAAATTAGGTTAAAATGTATCTATAAAAATATATTATTCATATTAATTTGTAAATAACATATTTCAAAGAACCCACTTACATTTGCTGCTGAACTGTGTTGTAGCGGATTATGGATGCATATTTGTTTTCGAAAATGTCGTGCATGTTAGCAATATAATTCTCCACGAAGATGATATACATTTTAAAGAAAACCTTTGAATGGTTCAAGCATGAAAAATTTTTAATTTAATTAATACCTCTGCAAAACAGCGTTATACTCCATTTCATATAACTTTGGATAAATTTGACAGCAACTTATGGGCAAAAATTAATAATATTTTGTTATTTGTGTCACTACACAAGACACACTTTACAGTACAAATACTGAAATAGACATCTCAGGTTCATTTTTGAGCTAAAAATGTCTTGCATTGTACGACAAAAAACAAAAAACAAAATACTGAAAACGATTGCCTACACGTTGCTGTTAAATTTATCCAAACTTATAAGAAGCAGAGTATAACCTTGTAGACATTACTAGCGACTATATATACAGTAGTATGAATATTTTAGCTTGCACAGTATTCCCATAATAACATGTTTAAGTAAAAATTTGTATTATATGGTGATGTTCACCCCACAAGAATTAACTGACTTAGTACAATGACATAATTTACGCTGACAGAAGCCATCACTGACTGTTTGCGCAAGTTCTAAAAATACAAAATAACATTTTAAGTTAGTGCTTTTTTTTAAACAACAATTTAGGATTAATACCGCATTTTCCAAAAAATTATTAAAACTACAAAAATGTTTTTTTTTTATTTTTTTATTTTTTTAAAAAAATGTAAATAATCTGTGACACTTAGCTTCAACATAAATTATTTAATTTCACTAAAGCAACTTGTTTGTATTGTCTCCATAATATTGCCAATCTTGACTCTGACATGACAATGCACTCTAAAAATTTTTAACTACATGATAATATTGTCACATCAACAAAACACTGTTTTGTACACATAAAATAATGAAGTTTTCACACATGAGCAGTATTAAGTACTTTCTGAAAATCATACATATTGTAAATACTATTTTCAAGCCCTCCAAAATGGCTAAAATTAGTAATTCAGCACAACTATATCGCAAAATGTATTGTAAAGGTTGAGAACAAACTAATCGAGGATTCTGCAGTGTAGACCTACTTTAGTACAGACTTTGCACAAATAAAATAATAATTGAGTCCAGGACTTGTAATTCCAGAGTCCCAACAATAAAACTATTGGAGAATCTGGTACAATCTGCAGACGAAGGGAAGCAGATGGATGCCTGCTTCACAGATTTTGAAAAGGTGTTTGACAAGGTACCACATGGAATTTTAATGAGGAAAGTAAATGAGCTGCTAGACAGGTGGATGGTTGACTGGATTGGCGAGTTCCTCAGGGGACGGAGCCAGAGAGTGAGGGACACATTCTCAAAAGGAGCTGTAACATCAGGGGTGCCACAAGGAAGTGTTCTGGGCCCTTTGTTGTTTACTATAATGGCAAATGACATGGGAGTGGGTGGCAGGATGAGATTGTTCGCGGATGACTGTGTACTGTATTCGGAAGTAGGTGAGAAAAACAACTTGCAGGCAGACATTAATCGGGTACTGGAACGGATGATGACCAATAAAATGAAGATTAATGTCAAGAAAATAAAGATAGTGAGATTCACTAAAAAGAGGGTAAAGAGCAGGCAGACATACAGATCGGGAGAGCAGAAGATAGGGGAGGCAGCAGAATACAAGTACTTACGGGTGATGTTGCAAGAAGACCTTGGGTGGAGGGGACAGGTGAAGAGCGTGGTTTCTAAGGGAAGAGGGACCCTGGGAATGCTGGGAAGAGTCCTGAAAGGAGTCAGTGGTGGGGTGAAGGAGAAGGCATACACCTCAATGGTACGCCCGATGCCGGAATATGCAGCGGCAGAGGGATCCCTACATGGAAGGGAAGGTGCACAAACTGGAGAAGGTTCAGAAGAGAGTGACTAGATGGGTGAAGGGCAGGTGGAGAAGGCAAGAGCAGGAGGGAGAGGATGAAGGTAATTACAGACAATCAGTGATGATAAAGGAAATGGGTTGGAATACTTTGAAGGACAGGCTCGTTAGGTTGTTCAGAGTGGTGAAAGGAGAGGGAGGATGGGGAATGTTAGGTTCCCGTTTAATCAAGGGTGATTACGGAGGGAGAGTGAACAACAGTCTTAAGTTTCGGAGGGTGTGGAGGAGGATGGAGAGGGGTAGGCAGTCAATGATGGTGAGGTCGGTGAGGGAGTGGAATGTGCTTAGAGAGGCGCTGGTAAGGGTTGACACAGTTGGTTTGTTCAGGGGGTGGTCTGGAGGGAGAGTGGAGCATGTGAACTTGCCACCGGGCGAACGCCCAACTGCAAGAGGTTATTATTATTATTATTATTATTATTACTACTATTAAAACACTGCACACCATTTAAGTGCCTGGCAGATATCAGAATTTTCATGCCAGTGTCATCTTGGAAACTATAAACGGAATCTTGACATACAGCTGTAAATATTGTAGAGTAAGTAAATAATGTTTTGCATTCTCATGTTTGGCAACTATTAGATTTATAATTTAACTACCAATACAGAACTATGTTTCTACACATGTCGAACCTTTCCCAGCTCATTTATTTACTTGAAAGTGTTATTGGCAGCAACCAATTAGCAGAAGACGGAAAATTTCGCGAGTTTAATTAACTGCATGTTAATATACCAGTGTTCTCCCAGCAAAAATTTAGAGCTGGGTGGTTCACGAGACCAGCTGGGTGAATCATGGAATAAGCATGATGGTGTTGATAGGAGTGTCTGTTTCTTAGCCGGGTGGTAAAGAAAACTAGCCGGGTGGGGCACCCGGCAAAGTGGGCCTGGGGAGAACACTGAATACAATGTCCTGTGCATACTCAAACCCCATCTAATTGTCTCTGCTGTTCCAATGAGTAGAAGGTAATGGACAAATGGTTGGGACTTGAGCATACACAGGAAAAAGCCTTAGCTAACAGAATTTGGTAACAGACTTACAAATACTATCTCAATGTCACGTTCCTCTGTAGCAAACATGTTTACAATAACAACACAAAAATAAACATATTATAAACCATAGACATATAGATATATTTCAAACTACAACCAGTGTTGCCAACTAACAATGACAGAATGGTTTTTTGTGTACTCTATAGGTATGTTTTACTCGGCCTTGACCTGGCTCCGGGGCACTCCTATGCATGGTCAAATAAGCTATATGACCATGCTCTTAGGCGTTTTACTAACCGGAAACAAAATGGCGCAGGGTGTTTTACTCGTCAGGTCAAGATGCTCCTAGATCAAAAAGAGCATATCCTTTTAACTCCTCCTCTCGAGGAAAAGTTGCGAGGGCAAGAAAGAGCAAATCGTCTGCTAGACGTTATGGCGAGCATATTGCTGTTGATTGCACAGTTCAGTTTCGCTGTCATATCTGAAAACAGAGAAAATAAAAATTATTTCTGACAAACCCAGCTCAGTACGGGTTTTCTTTCATTCCAGCTAATCTCGTACAATGGGTCCATGTGGTGCCATATTTTTTGTGCTTGTCAGTTTTACTCCTTTCTGGTTAAATATAGCGATTATAATTGCATGAGTGAATGTAGTGGTCGACAATGCAGCTGTTATAGGTCTGGAAATAATATTTTTGCGATTCTGGGACTTTTCTTTCTCATTCTGGGGATGATAGTCGGTGTGTGAACAGTTAACCTTACTTTAAGCACTTTATTGCGCATGCACATATTGCCAAGAAGTCAGATTCCAGCTTCAAAATTGTGATTAGTTCTGCATGTTGAACTCTCAGACACGATCTTAGTATTTAAATATTTATTTAAAATTGCGTCAAGACTGTCCTAATGGGCACGGTCGTCAGTGGCGGCCGGTCAATGTTTTGAGCTCAGTGCTCTGAATGTAATGTCCTTCATCCCCTCCCCCGCTAAATCGCTATACTTTCTGTCCCTGCTAATAATCATATTTTTAACTCAAAGGTATAGAACTTTTGCTTTGCAAGTATTGAGAAATTGTACTGCGTTTCATGGCAAGCAGTAATGTAGCCAATAAAGTGTGTTGTAAAAACTTTCAACTTAAAGATGTTATCTACAATGTATAGGTACTCGTTAAATACACAAGCAATGAATACCACTAACAGCAAGTTAGTATCCTACAATATCAGTTTCTGTACATTTGTTCTTACTGCGTTCCCTCTGTGTTTCCTCACGATTAATGTGAACGCGACTCGTAGATAAAATGCCAACAATATCGCATGTGAGACGTTTTAAGACTACATTAGAGTTCGGCCTGTCTAAATGCAGATGTATTTTTATAACACACGCGAAGTAGGCCTACGCATATCTTCAGCCCCGCATCGGCATATCATTTTGATACGGTTAAATAACTATTCCGAAAACTATAGAAAATAACTCCTTCAATTATGAAAACTAGACGTTTGATGTGCTTGTCCACTCGAAAATCAACACATACACTGCGCAGCTTGTTTTATTATCAGTTAGGCCTTAGGCCTGCAATATTTATGATTACAATTACGAAACACGTAGGCCCCTAAATAAATGTGTGCAGTTCATACCACGTCACATTCGGAAAACAAACCTGCCACTAATAAACCACGGACACAAACCTTAAAATAGTTTTCCACTTATCGTCAAGCCACACAGAATTTTCACAAAAATGAATCAATATTGCAAAATTCGACTTACCAAATTATCCCATCATAAACCGTCGGTAATGTATCCATTGCGCCAAAGACTAATAACATAGATTTCTGCGACAGTTCTATGCACAGTATCACGTCACTGACGCCCACAACTTACAATAATAATACATAGTAACGTAGTATTCATAAAAATTATTCTAAGTCAGCTACACGTCCATGCGACACCAAAAATCACTTTGTTTACCAGTCTGCAATGTACGAACACGTGCGCGACGCGAGCGGCCATAATTGTCAACGCGCTGATGTAACCGTCGCGCGCTTGCGCAGTAGGTAGCAGGGCTACTCTGCTCGTTGCACGGAGCAGGTGTTGATAAAGGCGAGGTTCCCGCGTCTCTCTTCGCCTCTGGCTAGGACAGGGGGTAGGAAAGAGGAGTGACAGCCGTGCGCTAGTCCGTGGGAGCACCGAGCCAGGTTTACACCATAGTAAAGGGCGGCTTTCACGAGCGAAATTACTTGAGAAAATTCCGTCCGCCTATGAAACTTAGCCCAAAGCAGTCGATCTCTTATAAAGAAAGGTTAGAAGTATAAATTGTGTCACATTACCTGAAATTTAATAAAATTAAGTACACAATAACTTTTTAAAAATTTACTCAGTGCTACAGCACGAGAGCACGGCCTTACGCACCGCCACTGACGGTCGTAGAAGTACAGGTCTGGACACTCGCCTATTTACCAATGCTATGGCATTGACCCCGTTATGACCGAAAGCGCCACTAGCAATGAAGTGTTTTTTCAACACTGCAGTGTAGCGTCTTACTAGCAGTTCTCCTAGCAGCTCCGACACGAGTTTGCTCCTTGTAGTCCCATTTGCGCAATGTTAAAACAACCCCACAGTGCCAGTGGCGCCAATCAGTCATAACACGAGGGTCAATTTTCAACTCAAATGTCCAGACCTGTTCATCTATGGCCGTGGTCCAGACCTGTTCCGCTATGGCAGTACTGATGGGTGTTTTATAATGGCAATAATAATATTAAATGCCCAGGAGTTGTTTAAACTAGGCTATATCATAGAAGAGAATTGACATGTCGAACACATGGAGGTATTAATGGAGTGGAAGCTTTTGAGCAAATTTGAAGCCGGCCAACAGACGACGTTTAAAGACAAGGATAGAGCTAGTGGTGGCAAAAACATGTAAAAATAGCATTGAGCTGAATGAAAATGTTCTAGTTTTTGTTAACTGCACATTATGGTGAAATTTTGTGTAGCTCTTGGCCTTACAAACAGATTCGATCGTTGCGGAAGATTATCTTTGTACTTTTATTTAAATTCATCAAGTTTATAAAGTACATACACACAGCGAGAGCTAATTTGGGTGTTTTTATGTTTCTGATGCAATTGTAAACTGTTGTGTACGATTCAAATAGAGAATTTGCGCGAATTTTTGTAAACAAATTACATAATTACATTGCTTTCTGCTATTGTTTTGCCACCCAAAACATGGCGACTCATAAAAAATAACGTCCTGCACATGCGCAGTTCGAAAATGTTCGAAAATGATCAGCTTCACACTCATACCATTGAAATGTACGGCAGATGCCACTCCATAGACTAATACCTTCATGGTCGAACATCATAGAGTATTTTTTTAGATAATGTCTGGAATTCTAGTGGCCATTTTGGATTAATATAGTGCAAGTGTCCTAATTAAAGTTGCAGTAGTTGTGTCAAAGTGCCTTACGAAGACGACAATGAAGGTAATCTTTTGGGGGACTCAAATTATGATTCTTCTAAGCTTAATGAGGGAGGGACCCAATGTCAGGAAGTGAATGGTGTATATTATAGGAGCTTGAATACTAGGAGATGGGATAAGAACATGGTAATAGAGAAGGACAATGCTCCTCAAAATTATTGATCTGGAAAAGTGGCCCATTCTAATGAGCCAGTTGTACCATCCGGAGTTAGCACCTTGGATATAATTTATACTCGAGCTAGTGGGAAAATGTGTTGTACGAACTCAGGTAAGCTCTATCTGGAGATGTTATACTCTGGGTAACTTATACCGTCGTGGGAAGGTCAGATAGTTTTAATACGAGAACAGCGAGAGAAAAGTCACACGTCCATACCCTCAAAATGTAATTAAAAATTAATAATGGCGAGAATTGTTGTGGAAACAGATTCGGAAGACGAAATGTTGGAAATAATTTATCGAGGCACCAGGGAAGTTTGAACTATTAGACCTAGACCAAATTATTTTGAAGAATATGATGACAGAGAATTTTTCATAAGATTTCGTTTGACAAAACCCACATCTTGAATTTGCTGGTTCAAAACAAATAAGCTGTCCCTCAATGTAGCAAAGTCAAACATATTTTTTTTCTCATATAATAATAGATTGCATTCAATTTATCCACTCATGGACTATAGAATTATGGTAGGACAAGATTCACGATATGTTGTGACTACCTTCATGCTTACTTTTTAATTATTGTAATGTACTTACGTATTAGGTGATATGCATTGATCTTTTATTATATTTTTCATACAATGCTTATGGTTTTATGTATTGTATTTTATTCTGATGCAGTTTACTTCAGTATAATAATTTCTGTAACATGTTTTGGATTGTTTTATTTTTTATTTTTTTTTTTTTTTTTTAAACTGTATGTACTCCTTGTATAGCCTTACCAGTCTTTCCACACTTCTCCTCCCCTGCAATGTTCCCCACCCCAACTCCTCTATCATCACGATGACCTAAACAATTCACCATCTTGCCTCTCTTTTCCTCCACCTACCCGTCACCCACCTAGCCGCTTTACACTGCACCTTCTCCAGCTCCTTAACATCAGTAACAAGATAGGGGTTCCAGACCGCAGCTGCATATCCCAACATTGACCAATATGTAGGTTAAGCCATGTCATTGCCCTGCTGTTACAGGCTTTATTTTTTTTTAAGCAATTTCACTGCCTGCTGGGAATACTACTGCATTGTCTACCTTTGGAGCAGGACAAAAAATACAACCGCTGCATTGTGTTTACTAAAAATATGTAGACCTAATAAGCCCGAACATAACACACAAGTAGGCCTACTGTAGTCGTAAGATTAAAAATTGGGGAGGCAGTGGAATTATTTGAAAGGAAGAACCAAAAAAATATGGAAGTTTGCCTCTATGTTATTAAGACGTTACAATATCAAGTGAAAACAAGTAATATGCCTAACATAGGATTACAGACTACAGCTATGTTTTTGACTCTATTCTCACAAATCAGCAGAGTATTTTCTTAACTATACGAATACCTTATTGCTAGTTTGCCGAAGACGGAATTGTAAACGTCTGTCTGCATTACGAAAAATTAATGTAGCTTTCCTTTTCATTTGTCGCTACGTCATCTGTCTTCTTATTTTCTATAATATGTTTGTGTTTTATGACAATTTCTGTTAGAAGATAAGCATCTTCGTGACTATAATTTGCAGCTCGGGGACGTTTCTGAGACATTATCCACCACAGCTTCCTACGATTTTTATAAACAACAAGGCTACACCGATCTGCATCCACTCGTTGTTAATGCGCTTGTCGTCTGCACACAGCAGACAGGAGACAAATAATACCTGTCACTAACATAACTTTTCAAAAATACACCAAATATCTAGTAATTTTGCTTTAAAGAACTACGACTTTTCTCATCTCTTATACCGAGAGTGTTAACTTGGAGTTAACAATATGCGCTGATAAGTATGGTGGTACAACACTCCCAAGAGATAAACGATGGTATAGGTTAACAGCCAGATAGCTATCTCTAGTTTATCCTCCATAGTCGTACAACTGGCCCTTAGAAGCTAACTGTGAAAATAATATAAAGCAATGGGTTAGTAACAGAGTCAGACACAAACCCAGATATTTAGATGATTATGTACAATAATACCAGTGTACAATTTTAATTTTTATTTTAATTTAAAAGGAAATATGCAGTATGTTCTATGACTATAATATCATTAGGTTGGTATTACATATGATAAAGGTAGAGCAAGCAACATGTCAGAGTGGCAATAAAAGCAACTTGTGTTTAATCTGGACTTCTATTATACTACAGTCAGAAATATTTAGTACATCATTATATTAATTTTATGTAGCACACATTTTAAAAATTTGAGCCCAGCTAGCAAACACACAAGAGACTATCACCTACACTCAATAAGACATTACCTTAAATAAATAAGCCACACTTAATGTTCGTCAGCAGCAGAATTTGTATAGGCATCCTACTTTAATAGTCTCACCTACTTTAATAGTCTCTGCCTAACTTCGTCTAATGTGAAAATAAATTAGTTTGAACATTCCTGTAAAAATGTGCTAATACAATTTTAATATTACTTTTACACTTTATAAATTTATAGTTTTAACATTCTCCACCCCTTACAATATTATTTCTTAATGATGCACGCTATACAAGTCGCAAGACCCAACGCAAATGTATTTTCCCGCTATGTGTATTACATTATTTAGTCTCCGAAGATATCAGTTTATGTGAGAAGCCCTGCCACACTCTTGTTTTACATTATTTAGATATAAATGAAAGTATTTGTATTTTTTTATCGTAATTACAAAAATACGTCGGGATGCCAAATAGAGTTATCAATGTTAAACTTTCAAAACAAACATTCGTTTGGAACCAATTGTGACATCACAATTTATGGTGACAATTCTGATAAAAGCATTATGACATGACGATCCATGCTCGCAATTTCGCGCAGCCGTCATGACACTATTGTCGTTCTCGCGATGCATTGGAGTTATCACGGTTTCGAATAAAAGAACCATACTCGACCTATTGGTGTTGTAAATGTTGTCTATACAGAATGTAGCAAAAATTCCATGTCAATATTCTAGGGAAATTATCATCACGTATAGAGGAACAAAAAGTGTTATGTGAACAAAGGTCCAAAAACGCACAGTTTCTGCGCTACAGAATACATGATATATGGTTGATAGCGCACGGGTAGGATCCATGGAGGTATTAGTCTATGGAGTGGAAGCCTTTGAGCTAATTTGAAGCCGCCCAACAGACGACGTTTAAAGACAAGGATAGAGCTAGTGGTGGCAAAAACATGTAAACATAGCATTGAGCTGAATGAAAATGTTCTAATTCTTTGTTAACTACACATTATGGTGAAAGTTTGTGCAGCTCTTTGCGTTACGAACAAATTCGATCGTTGCGGAGGATTATCTTTGTACAGGTAAGAAACTTTTATTTAAATTCATCAAGTTTGTAAAGTACATATACACAGCGAGAGCTAATTCGGTTGTTTTTTATATTTCTGAAGCGATTGTAAACTTTTGTGTACGATTCAAATAGAGAATTTGCGCGAAAACATTATTACATTGCTTTCTGCTATTGTTTTGCCACCCAAAATATGGCGACTCATGTAAAATAACGTCCTGCGCATGCACAGTTCGAAAATGTTCGAAAATTATCGGCTTCACACGATTACTATTGAAATGTACGGCAGATGCCACTCCATAGACTAATACCTCCATGGTAGGATCATGTTGCTGTGGGGCACGGCCGTAGAAGAACAGGTCTGGACACTCGCCTGGATATTTGACCCCCTTGTTGTTTGGCTGTAGTTCACCAAGTTACCTAGAATATTGTGTTTTATTGGCGCTGATGTTAGGGCGGTCGGACTAAACTCCGCCCACTTCCTTTCCACTAAAATAAACAATTTATCAAAACGTATTATTTATCAATTTATGAAATACTTCCTTAGTTGACAAATTTAAGAAAAGGCTCCAGCAATCTTTATTTACTTTATAAATTTAACAATGGGAAAAAGTGGACGGAGTTTGAGTCCGACCGCCTGGAAAACAGCGCCAAAAAGTACGACATTCTCGGTAACTTGACGAACTACAGCCAAACAACAAGGGGGTCAAGCAAAATACATTGATAGATAGTTGAGTGTCCAGACCTGTTCTTCTACGACCGTGCTGTGGGGCATCATTACAGCAGTACATAACCATGGAGGTATTAGTCTATGGAGTAGAAGCCTTTGAGCAAATTTGAAGCCGGCCAACAGACGACGTTTAAAGACAAGGATAGAGCTAGTGGTGGCAAAAACATGTAAATATAGCATTGAGCTGAATGAAAATGTTTTAGTTTTTTGTTAACTACACATTATGGTGAAAGTTTGTGCAGTTCTTGGCCTTACAAAC
>PNEQ01001597.1:0-14517 GCA_003012365.1 Medauroidea extradentata | reverse complement strand
GTAACAGGTAAGAAACTTTTATTTAAATTCATCAAATTTATAAAGTACATACACGCAGCGAGAGCTAATTAGTTTTTTTTTTTATATTTCTGAATCAATTGTAAACTGTTGTGTACGATTCAAATAGAAAATTTGCGCGAATTTTTGTAAAAAATTACATAATTACATTGCTTTCTGCTATTGTTTTGCCACCCAAAATATGGCGACTCGTGAAAAATAACGTCCTGCGCATACGCAGTTCGAAAATGTTCGAAAATGATCGGCTTCACATGATAACTATTGAAACGTACGGCAGCTGCCACTCCATAGACTAATACCTCCATGTACATAACATGTTACTATGCAACACACTATGCCACTAACACACAGACAGTAGGAACAACTGTGATACAACAACATGATCCTGCCAGTGCGCTATCTATATGTTTACTATACAGCTCGTTGATATTTGCCTAGAAGCTATATTTATGGTACTTTGAATAATCTATGGTAATTTAATGTTTATGTGACTATTTTGTCTATGCATTTAAATACAAATATTAACTGCAAAAAAACTCACTGTACCTTTATGGTTGTGTGTGAAGATTCCCTTCTCAGGTGGAAATCAGTGTTGTATTTCCTTCTTTGAAAGTAATGGCAAGTTCCAGTCAGGAGAAGTTTACAATTCCGCCAAAATTTCTTTCATATCTCGAAAAGCATAGGATTTATGAGCTTTTCAAGGTAAGACTTGCACAGACACATCATTTTGCCTTAAGTCCGTAAATAATACAGTTCTAATTATTGATCGTTTGTACAGATACATACATACGATGTGAACAGGTAGCCGAGATCAGTTCCTTCCCTTCGAGCACCATTACTGGTATAGCATTGCTTTTGCTATAGGTGATTCGGGATAAAGTGAGCACTCACAAAAGCCCTGATTTTTTGCTATTTTTCGCCAGTTTATATCTTTCCGCTGAATGTAAATATAAACATTGCCACGTGCTTTTATTTACATATGCTCGTACAATGTTTACATTTACATTTCACTGCTCTGATAAATGTTATCTGCAACATCTAAGTTCCGTCCAGCATACTGCCATGAACGACGACACAATTTACAAAAACAATAAAAAACGTATTTTCTTAATGTGTGGATTAGAAAAAAAGAAATGTTGTTTATATTTCCACATGCTCAGGCTGGCGATCGTATAACATAACAGATTAGCAATGACATTCAAAAATATTAGAAGTAACTGTTTATGAATGTGTTCATCCGAAACCCATATTTATTACACAACGGACACACACACTCCTGACTCAACTCGCTTTCAAGCGAGCGAAGCGAAGCCGAAGCGGCGAAAACCTAACTCTGATGCCACCTGTCGGAGGAATTTTGAACTACATCAGTGGCGTGAGCGTTAGCAGCAGTGTGTCAATGGCTGTTTTGAATTCAGCGGGTGGTTGCATCACTTTGTGATGGTGCTAATCAAGTAAAATTACACAGTCAGTAGGTATGTCAATAAGAGCATAAATAAATATTTTAAAGCAAATGGTATACAGAGAGGTCGATTACATCTTACGTTCTTTCACTAATGCCATATTCAGATAAGAAAATACACGGAAATTCATGCAATGATTCGTTACCAACCATACGAACAATAATGTAACTATTGTTAATTTTGACTAATATGCAGTAACGACTAGTGATATTTTTCAAAGGTTAAATCTTTAGTGCTCAATTTATTCCGAATGACCTGTACTTACATAATGGCTGTTTCCGAATAGTGCCTTGAAGGATACTTCGTACCTTCGCTTCCTTGAATAGTGCATCATGAAGGATGCGGCAATTTTTTATTCGTGTCCGAATTCTACCGAGGATCCAAGATGCACCTTTCCACACATCCTTGGCTTAAGGATGCGTGGCAAGCATCCTAACGCCCTTGCGATAGTCATTTTTTTTAAAATTGGGAATTCGGAATGTATGTTTATACACAAATGCATCCTTACCGCGAAGGATGCATTGCTGTGAAGGTTGCGAGGATTTAGGGATCCGAGGATTAATCCTATGAATTCGGAAACAGCCAATGTATGTACCTAGCATTATATTACTGTGTTGGCATTTGTGAATGTTGATTTAGAAAGTTCATTTACACCCACTAAATATCTGGCAGATATTTCTTCAGATATGCATGAAAAATTGCCACATTTTTACATGGTATTAGCAGGTACCGTACCTGCTATGATTCGGACAGTAAAAATTGCCTATTATATTTAAGGAAGGGTTACAGATAGTTCAAAATAATTAGTTCAATATATGAGATAGTAAAATAGCTATCGTAAACTGGACATACTTCGTTCACCAGCAGCAAATTTTAACACCGCACCACCAAAAATATCATTTTGTAGGACATTTGGTGAATGGAAAGTGGATGATGGCTGAGTATTTATCTCAAGCAATCATCGCTTATCTTGACCAGTCAGCATATAACAATATTTTGGTCAGTGTAAAGTACTCGTGCTAGTTCAAATTATGCCCAGTTAGCATTAAGTACTCATAAAGTTGCCAGTACTAGTCATACTTCTTACGATTTATAAAATGAAATATTTTTCTATCACTATCGTTATCTATTTTACCCTTTCATCAAGGTATGACGTGTGTATTGTTTGGAAGGAGTAAGTGAGAGATTTTGGTCAGTGCTTAAGAGGGCGTAGTACATAGTTCAATGCTACAAGCATTAATCTATAATGGTAGGTTTCTTAAAGCCAATTTGCGAAAGTTAAACAATAGCAAACCTAGACAATAGTTTTAGCCAATGTTTTAAACAAAATTGTTTCCATTGTTACGAACTTCTGAGGCACAATCTCTGACGCCGGAACCTCGAGCATTTAACAGCAGTGCAAGAGATCACACGTAACGAATTAGTATGCCAGGATAAATACAGTTGGCAAATACCATTATCTAGGATTGTCACTGAGTATTTTATCCATAATGGCTTAGAAAAAAGCAGAGAAATCAATTGATGTTTTCAGTGTTTAGGCCTATTTATCTACCACGCGCTCTTAAAAGGGGTAGGCTATTAGGTCCCGCCATCTTGTAGCAAGTTTTCGATACTAGCACATCTGTTGTATGTTTAGAGAATCATTCTCTTCATAGCTGAAATAGTTCTGCAGATTTACGTAGGAGAGCAGCACACTCGCATACTTGATCACATGGTGTTAGCCAACTCCTCACATCCCTCCCCACTTTTCGCATTCCATTTTCACATCTTTTCCCTTGTCAATCTTTCCTGACTCACACCCCTCCCCCGGGGCGGTTGCCGTTCTCTTTCCCTCACACTATTCCTTTCGTAGGCTCTAGTATTGTTACCAAACTAGGCAGATTCACGTACTGTGAGCGTGCCAGCTCTGAGTCCCTGGCGTGTATGCATTGTCCGTCCCAAACGTCATGTATGCTACAGTAACACAGTGGCAAACACGTCCTAACTTACGACGTTACTGCGGTTAGTATGTGTGTCGACATGATATCGCCTCGTTGTATATTATTTACATGTGTACGGACGAAAAATGCATACTCGCCTAGTACTCAGAGCTGGCGCGCGGACAGTAGCCAAGTAACATTAGTGTTCAAGAATTTGGTGCATTATATGCTGTTTCTAGATCGTGTAAGTATTCAGCGAAAATGTCCAAGTGGCGCCAAGGTGTTATGAAGGGACGAAAACGTACCAAACGATCCAAAATTACTAAACTGCTTAAGCATGTAAACAGAAGTAAGCAAACGTTACAACTTCCATAATTGGATGACAGTAGTACATCAGTAATGGACGCTATAAAATAGTTAAAATATTTTCTTGAATAATTTTTTAGAGATGGTATTTCAAATTAACTTAACGTTCCTATTTTTTGTCACTACAGGATTAAACTCAGTGGTTACATGAGCTTTTGTCATACGAGTGGGAAACTTATATAAACTGGGATGCTGGCCTGGGACGGTTCCCTCTGCCAGTTTCTGCCATTGTGTCAAAGTTGTATGACGCCATCTCTAATGACCTCGATGTCGACGAGACGTTAAGGCATATGTAAAGTGGGTTCAGTCCCGGTGGGATTACGTGGAATTTTCGCTGCTGCGAATTCATAGACCCATTTGAAGGGCACATATATACGCATTACCCCTTCCCAAGCATCAAAACTTGTTGAAATAATTCAAATTTTGAAACATCGATCACATTTCATTCGATTTATGTGACTTCTGATTAATTGGTTCTCTCCTTCAGTACTGTATATGGCATGCACTTATTAAGTCGTATGTAATTAAAAATTAACAAATTTTTAGTTAATAATACAGAAGTACAGAACAACGTGTGTACATATACCTACATACATTCGTATACATATGAAATGTTGATTTAGGGACTACTTACAATGCGGAGTGAATATTTGAAAGTCAATTTAAGGCAAAATGCATCGAGAAGCACATTTTAATTAAATGTTTTCATGCTGGTGACGATTGGCACAGTGGCCAGAGCTTTTGCCTTCTACCAAGGTGATCCGTGTTCGACTCTCGGCAGGGTCGGTCGCCGATTTTTAGCATGTGTGAAATGTGGCAGGCATTTCCGTTGTCCAGCAAGATTTTTCTTTTTGGGAAACTCCCACTTCCCCGGCATTTCGCGATTCGTCGCTTTTCAATTGTGGGCTTCATATCATGTAATCTATCAGGGTTCAGTATACAGACGCCTACGAGCCCCCAGTTTAGGTGTCAAGGGTGTGATGTTCTGCCATCGAATACTGTTTCCATGATATATTTTAGGGGATTTTCAATATTTTCAACGTAACAAGTTTTCGAGAAGGCTAACTACCTACTTTTGTGACCTTTCGTGCCCTAAATATTATTCTCCTACTCATTTTACAGTGTTAGATAGTAAATTACCTTAATATTGTGTGACATTTGCTGAGACATATTCAATATTATGCTATTTATTATTTTCGAGCAAATATCAGACAATATTTATTATCTAGCTGTACAATGCAAAAATTATATAAAGTAATTGTAAAAAAAAAACGTAATATGCTTTTTTGAAAGCTTGTACAGGGGAAATGCTGTAAATCAAAGCCTGCCGTGGGCCATCGTGCTTACATATTTATTTTGAATTATTTATGAGTGAACTCTAATGAATAAATTCTACCACTTTATCCAATTTTGTCGATGAAGTGGTAAAAAAACCATTTACATAAAAATTAAACTTTTACTAGACGGGAGTGTGACGCGCGTAGAAAATGTATCATTTTGCAAAAATTAAATATGCCACGTTATTATGCAATTATTATTTTATAGCTGAAATATTATTTTTATGTGGGCTATATTGTTATTATGAGAAACGTATTAACTCCCGGGTTAACAATTAAATTATAAGTAAATTGAAAATAAACACAGTGTCTTTGTTGCATGATCATTGGTATTTGCAATTCAATTCTATGATGTTGGCCATTCTATTCATGGAATATGGGCTCTTATAAGAAATGATTTTTTTCTTTTAAACGTGACTAAGTTAAGTTTGTTGACCTGAATTTATCCTTACCAGCATTGTTCTGTGTTCGTAATGATAAATCACAAGTTCTACATAAAATCAAGAAACAAATGGATGGTAAGACTGTTGTAATTAACTTCGTGAAGGTTTTTTTTTTTTTTTTTTTTACTACTTGACGATATACTTGAGAGTGACATAGAAAAATGCAAAAATCTGAGTGAAACTGAAAGTCCGTTACACCATACGAGTATTCTTTGTGAAATTGTGTAGAGTAAGAAATACATTTTGTAATATTTATGCCAAACACTGCTTCTACATATTGTGGTGTCAGTGAGTTGTAATTGGTTACAAAGAAAACAGTACTATTACTGTTATACTTAATTCACATTTATTTCACGTTGGCGATTCACAGATGGCTTAACCCACAGTAAGTGAAAATATTGCGGCCGTAAATTTTTTTTAATAATATTTGTTTTTTATGTTTTTTTTTCCCCCTTTGCGTTTGCAGGCAATACGCAGCTCAGATATTTCCATGATATTTTAGTACGGAGAACTTTTGCATCACATTCCTAGGTCGTTGAGTAGCACGTTCGCGTCCTTTTACGCAGCCGGTATATTGTCACCCATCCCTCCTCCCTCTTCATGACATTTGGCCAGCAATAATTTTCGTATATTATATGTGTATCACTATCATATTTTCATTAACGAGTAAACTATGAGTACAAAGCGTTAAATCAGGAAATAATATGACATACTGTTTATATGTTTTAAATATAAATTTAATTCAATAGTTCGGTGTTTTATAACACTACAATTCGTGCTGCTTACAGTTTAAATTTAAATGCATGAAATAGCAATATCAGTTCACGTTATTTCAGAAATTGTAACAAGTTTTCGTATTACGTAAATTTATATCCTCGCATTCTTAAGTCACCAATGTTTCAAAACAGCTAAACATTTTTTTAATGTGACAATTGTTTTGATCGATTGACTTGATTCGCCAAATTTGCTTTGTAATAGTTAAATGCAAGGGAAAAATTATAATACGACCTACATGCATTTAAATTAAAAATACTAATTATTATTAAACCATTTTGCTATTTTACAGTTTTATTTTGACTATAGTTCGCATGTGTTTGTTTTCTCTCTCTTTTGTTCGATATGATTTTCGGTGTGGTTTCGCCAGATGCCGCATAGTGCGCCATACGTCTGATACTGCAAAATGATTGGTCTGGTACAGAATCCACTACCGTTTCTGCTACGGGCAATAGAACATGTTCTATTAGCAAACCTGGTATGAAATCTTGCTCTGCCAGGTCAATCAAATCTGCTTCTGTTTCTGTGACACCGGCCGCTTTAGCGGCTGTTATGGCAGACCTTGCACACGATGTTATGTAATCAGATACCGTGTAATGTCGACTGAACCCATTACTCCTGTGTACCTCTGCCAAGACGAACGAGGACACGTAAATACCAATGATCTAAAAAAGTAAGTGTTAAAGTAAACTTTTCGCATTATGAGATGCCCTGTTGACTATTTCTAACAATTTGAACTTGCGGTAATCACAAGTACAAGTGAATAGTGGAAATGAAATATTTTTCTTTGATCACATTAATAGAATTAATTTATTTAGTAATACTGCGAATGATACATTTTGCTGTTGTTAGGTATATTATTTTGGAACATTTCTTCATTTTTATTATCGTTAACATATTTAGAAACGGGGGGAAAATAGGAATACTATGTAGGCTACGTCTAATTTCACGGATATGATTTTGTGAGTGTGAAACATCATGTGTGAAAATTGGAATAATTAATGTCATTTGTACTATTAAATACCACAAATTCCTACCAAAGTTGAAGTTTATTAACTCGAGTCGTAAAATTGTGAATTCGATTAATGCAAATACTAAGCAGATCCAAAGTTTTATTGCAAAATATTACTGCAGTGGTGTGTGAGACCTTCTTTGAGATTATCATGCATATAGCATGTTTACATGTCATTTTTAAAACAAATTAAGTATTAAACTCCAACTGAGAACAATGCCTGTTTACAAGCTAAGTGCGGATATGATCGGCATCGATTTCAGTAAGCTGGGAGAATTTGTTCATTTGGAAAATGTTTAAGCTGAAATTAGGTATGTCGGCTGAAGGGAAATTAATAAACATAACTCACTTTTTATTTTTCATTCTGTCATATCATATTAGTAGGACTGTATTACAAAATTAACTGAACATGGAGACAAGGAAATTACTGTGTTTTTATAATAAAACTTAACTACTTCTAAGGGACACGCATTCCTACAGACGATGTGAAACGAACACGCACTTGCAGTAAACATAAAATCTGTAGTTCGAAACTAAAATTGCCGAGTGTGCTTGTTTACTTTCAATTCGTGTTTAATACGATCCGCGTTTTCATGGTGTTCTATAGTCGATTCAAATCGTTATGATCCCAAATTTTGAAACTCCTATCTAATTGGCCTTTTAGATAAAACTTTCTGAACGGCAAATGTTTTTAAATCGATTTAAATTGTACATGTAAATGTACTAATAATAACACCGGTGTTAATACAGATCACGTTTTTTTTTCTCTGGAAATACAGATTATCAGCGCAGGGTATGAGGCTGGGTAGTGAGTGCCTATTGACTTGGATTAAGGTAGTTAGAGAGGGCTTAGCTACCTTACGCCACGGCAAAGCGAAAACAACCTTCGAATGAAATGGCAAAAATGTAAGCAAGCAGCCAGTCTGCAAGCATTTTTGTTCCCACGATATTCTCTCACAGTACTGCTGTCTCCCCCCCCCCCGGGCCCTTCTACCAACTGTACGTGACACGGGTTACCCTGCCCGACAGTTGGAGAGGGGGAGGAACATTCTTTCGTACAGTACAAATATTTCGCGTCTTTCCCGCCAGATGGAAGCACTTCACAGGGAACTATTAGTCAACATAACACATCGTTACATGCATTTTATTTTGTGTCTATATTTCGTGAACCAGTTTAACAAACTGAAATATTATTGCTTATAAAATTCATTTAAATGTAACAGTAAGATATGGTGTAGTATTTTTGTTTCAAATCGTTGGTTTAAGTGTCTAAATTTGCTATTGAAATTACATAACAAAAAATGTGAAAAAATGTGTTTACATTAGCATGCAAAATGCATTAGTAAACTGTTTCAAACAACTGTTTTTTAAAAACCGAATATGACACATAATTTCTCGTTCTTTAATCTAGCAAGGGAATGCAGTAATTGAATAGAACTTTTTTCTGATTCTTGCTGTAAGGGCTGCAAAATTAGTATGTAAAGTTCGTTTAAAATGTTAAAAAAAAAAAACTTTAAAAAGTATTTTCTAAAAAAATATTATGTTTCTCCAATTCTTGTATTTTATGTCTACTACAAAATGAATAATTTCTAGTTCATTTTAACGTTATTTATTTAGGGACTAATACCCCTTAAGATTGAGGTCTTAAAAGCTGGTGAGAGGTGAGATGACGTGAGTATGTAGCAGCGCCGGTAAGATGAGCCGGTAGGATGGGGAGAGAAATGGAGATCCCAAGAATACACGCCGACCAATGGCATTGGTCTGCTCCATTCCCACGGGAAAAATCCGGGGACATCGTGACCCCAGTTTGGAAGACGTTGGTTTCTCTATACACAAATCTGTTCTCATTTATTTTCAATTAAACATTAGGGAGAAAATCATGTATTTAGTTATTGTTGCATAAAATACTAATATTTATATCACATGACTGTGAATGCACACAGTAACGAGTTTTATCTTTAAAATGTAAACAGTAACTTAGAGTCAATTATCGTCACTGATATGATAAATAGCATATGTCAGCTAAACCAGTTACAATCATAACTGATATAAACACACATGATATTGCAGCAGATAACACATGGTGAGTTTGCTCAATGGGGACAAACTGCAGGAGGCGATCTCTGAGAAGATAAAGAACAAAAAGATTACATTGACACATATGGTTGGAAATTTATTCCAAGGGAAGTACAGCCACTTGAAGGCGAAGATAAAATACTTTTGACAGTGTGGGTTTCCAATGATTGTAAACATACACGGATACACACCAGGTAAGTAGCATTAGTGGCAATGCTTCGTCTGTTCTAGTGTTTTAACTCCGCCCTCAAGAGACCAGTAGTAATGTCCACGATGGTGGAACCCTCACGCATTGAGACAATAGGGCGTCCACTTCGCTGCAGTAGCCGAGTCACACTGGTGTGGATGTGTGTCGTAGTGCGGCGCTGAGAGACTGTGGCCGGATATACAAACGAAGGACAGGATGACATGATCTTAACATACGAACAGGCAAATGGCAATGAGTCGGAGACAGCACGACAGTACCAGGAAAAGGATCCCCGCCGACAACCCCGTCATAAACTGTTTGCACAGTGTTTCGTCGTTTGTTTGATGCGACAGATTCGTTTATGGGAATGGGTAACCATGAAGTATTGGTGTGCCAGGTATGTACACCAACCTTGGGGGAACATGTCATGAACAGGAATGATGAATTAATAAATGACATCTAGCATAGTCATCATGCATTTCCAGCCATATGCCTATAAGATCTTTTTTGTTCCATATCCTTCCGAATATCGCCTCCTGCAGTTTGTTTCCATCAAGCAAAAACACGTTTCATTTCTTTCTTGAATGACAGGTAGAAACGTAGTTGGACAGGTGCACGGCGGGAAACAGGAGAGGGAACCTTTCTTGTAAAGCATGGTGATGATCACTAGGGTCGGAAGGCCGACGACAACAGGATAGGCCGACGACAACAGGGTAGGCTATCTACTAGACTGGTGAATCGTTGCGCACTCCAGGTTATGAGCAAGGATCTGTTCAAGCCAATCTCCTCGTCAAAATACACACACACGCTGTATGGCAGTGGAATACACACAATTAAGTACAGGCTGAATAACAAACAAAATAAATTGATCGGGTTTAAGACTAAGGAAGGCAGACAAACAAGACAGTAGAGCGGGTTTGAAGCTTATGCCACTCCATTAGGCGACGCAGATACAGAAGCACGAGGCTAACGGAGGAGGGAATTACATAGTAGCCTATGTAAGGGGAACGGAATGGTAAGATGTCCAGTTGACTGGAGTACTCAGTCGTCGATAAATCTGAACTACTCGTCATCATTCGTTGTGATTTTTTTTTCGAGCAGATATTTTACTAGCGGACGTCTGTTTATACAGCACTAATCAGTAGTATGCTTTGCTTTCAAGTAAAAAATTTAAAAATTGTATTTTTCTAAAAAAAACAAACCGTTTTAAAAATTTTACTTGAAAACAAACCATAGTACTGACTAGTGCCGTATGACTAGACATCCACTAACATTAACAATGAAAACTAACTCAGAGCACTGACACTTAATTTTAATTGAAAAGACAAATACTGAGCACTGAATTACGACACTACACATGCTAATAAATACAACTAATGTACTGGCGCACACGATACACCCTTACCCACGTCTTTATGGAATGCGCGGCGCTAAGGGGGGGGGGGTTGTTTCTCAGGAGAATCCTTGCAGTGCAGCAGACGGGCTGAGGGAAAAATGCATATCTGGGCAGGCGTCAAATTGTTCAGTATATACGCACCTTATTTATGAATAGATATTATCTCCACACATATACAGCCTAAAACTTACATTGACATTAAACTGTTTTAAAGCTGACATTTAATTTATAACGCAGGAATCTTACAAAATTGGCATCAGTTAGATTAATCCAATTCTGCCTTTCCTATTAAATGAATCGAAAATCTACAAGACTTGCATGTGCACAGCGAAAAACTGACCTCGGCTATTCTAGAGTTTGGATCCGCTTCTGATAATGTTATTGTAGCAGCACTTTCTGGCGCTGTGTCGCGTAATTTACCAATAGCATGTCGTTGTGTCTAGGAACTTACTGCAGAGTTGGTAGTGCAGAGACCCAGTGACCACGTGACATTCCTCAGACAAGCACTGGTTCGTCTGCAACAGTACAGAGACAGACCCAGACTGGTTGTCTTAGCCCCGCCTCACATAGGTCAGTGGACAACTTCATCATTATGTGGTTCTTAAGAGTGCGTGTAGATAAATAAACGTTGAAAACAGCAATTGATTTCTACGCTTTTTTCGAAGCCAATATGGATAAAATACTCAATGACAATCCTAGATAATGGTATCTGCCAACTTTATGAGTAAATATTTATCCAATATTACTAATTCGTTACGTGTGATCTATTGAGCCGCAGGTAAATGCACGAGGTTCCGGCGTCAGAGATTGTGCCTCAGAAGTTCGTAACAATGGAAACAATTTTGTTGAAAACATTAGCTAAAACTATTGTCTAGGATTGTTATTGTTTAATTTTCGCAAATTGGCTTCAAGAAACCTACAGTTATAGATTAATACTTTTAGCATTGAATTATGTACCACGCCCTCTTAAGAGTTAGCAAACGCTAGCTTTTTTTTCTGTTTTTCTTTTGCGTTTGAGGCACGGAAACGGAGAAAGCGGTAAGTCGAATATAACACGTCAGTCAAACACATCATCGTCGCCTCTAGGCGCGAAGTACTAAACTAGAATGTAGTGTTTTCGTAGAATGTGTTTTTTTCAGGAGGAAATCAAGCGATGATCCTGTTATTGTATTTGTGAAAGTATGTGGTAGAGTCCAGTGCAGGTTTCTATTATTTGGTTTCCCGATTACGGTTGATATTATCTCAGGTACAGGAACGTGAAAAAGTTCTTTTTAGCACTTTTGAGGAGCTTGGATATCATGTTTTTAATTAGCGAACGGCATTATTTAAATCATAGGGAAACAATTTGAAGCGTGTTTTCTTTTCGTAGATAAACTCATTGGGAACATTTTTAATATTTACACAAGTAAAAATACTTTCCGTACCACGTTACAGCACGTCTCACGCACCGGGTCCACTAACTCTTTTAAGAGGGCGTGGTACGTAACGCAACGCTAAAAGCATTAATATAATAACTGTAGGTTTCTTGAAGCCAATTTGTGAAGATTAAACATTAGCAATCCTAGACAATAGTTATAGCCAACGTTATAAACAAAATAGTTTCCAGTGTTACGAACTTCTGAGGCACGATCTCTGACGCCGGAACCTCGCGCATTTACCTGTGGCTCAATAGATCACGCGTAACGAATTAGTAATATTGGATAAATATTTACTCATAAAGTTGGCAGATACCATTATCTAAGATTGTCATTGAGTATTGTATCCACATTGGCTTTAAAAAAAAAACGTAGAAATCAATTGATGTTTTCGGCGTTTATTTATCTACCCCGCACTATATATATATATATATATATATATATATATATATATATATATATATATATATATATATATATATATATATATACACACACACACACACACCCTATATATACGAGACCTGAGCATCGTCCAACGGACATACACTTTAAGCAACAGCTGGGCGTGTCTGAGGAGGCACCCTGAGGAGTGACACCCGAGTGGTGACGATGACCGTAAAGAAGTATCTGTTAGTGTAGAAGAGAAAAAGGGACAGAAAATACTAACACACACTTCGTTTTTATACGATTTTCTTACAAATAAGTTACTAGAATGGTCTATGAAGGTAGAGGTCTCGACAGTGAGAAATAAAATGTGATTACCTTTTTGTCGCCGAGCACTAGTAGTAATTTAGTACAATTTTTGTCTTGTTTTGTATTTGGCTTAGCTTAAAGTGTGAAGTTGTCGGAAATGCGTGAATTACATAGAAAAAAAATTAAAATATAATTTTGTGTTGGAACACGCTTTTTTTTTCCAACCATTAAATTTAGTTTTTCAATTATTTTACATGTGGACACACATTGCAACGATTCAAAAATTGTGTAGGGGAGGAAATAATAGATTTTGTTCGAATGTGTTTACTAAAACAATAGTACATAATATTTTTTTCCAGTCGACTAATATAAGGAGTTCCACACACATGCCAATACATTTATGGATACGAAACATATATCTAAAATACCAGATTATCATATCAACATCATTGTATATAAATAATTGTAAAAATTGTAACGCCGCCATGTGTAAACACGGCAAATCTTCCACTAAATGACTACTAGCGCTCAACGACAAAAAGGGAGACACTATCTCTTGCTGGAGAGCATACGCCGTGTCAAGACGACTTCCTCTTAGACCGTGGTTACAAGAGGGTTTTAATACACATATGTATTCACAAACGACTCAATCTAGTTTGCTACAGTTAAATTATTTGTATAGTAAATAAATGAAACTTTATTACAATAATGTTGGTTAAATCTCAAATTTTTTATAATCGTGCTGATATTTCAGTATCAAAACTTCGACACTAGTAACAGAGATACAGGTTTTGCATTTGCTTTAAAAAATGTTTTACTGTTGTAGGTATATTATTCTTTGAGAAATTTGAATATACAATTCATCATGGTGCTAATTTATTTACTAGGCACCCTCCTTAAGACCATGAGCCATATTTTCTACTGCTTTCAAGACATATATTTTTTTTATTTCTAAACGAACGCAAATATAAAAAAAACCTGTTAAACAGTTTAGTTGAAAATTGTTCTTACTACGTAGTCTAAATTTTTCTAGACAAAAACTGATACAGATTTGACAAATAAGTTCATTTATGGGAATTTCCTTAATTGCATAATTGCATCGAATTATCTAGCTCGTCTTGAAAAACTTAGTAAACATAGAATACACTGTTTCTAACAAAACAGTGCAACATTTTTTCGATACATGCTCTCGTTTAGAATTTTTAAAAAATTGTATTAAAAGTACAGTGGAACTTGTATAATTCGAACTTCTTTAATTCGAAATCTCCTTTAATTCGAATTTTTCTCTTGGTCCCTAGCATTTTGTATCCAAACAGTACTAAAAAATCGTGGATAATTCGAATTTCGTTTTGGGTAATTCGAATTTTTTACATGTCTAATTAGTGTATAAATCTTAATCTGCGACTCAAAAAATT
>PNEQ01001595.1:6046-20786 GCA_003012365.1 Medauroidea extradentata | reverse complement strand
GTAGAACCCTGTTATAACATTTTTCACGGGGCCTGTGAAAAAAAGTGTTACATGCAGGAAAATTACCCAAAAGTAACTTAAAATTCGATAGAATACGTATAGTAAATAAGCCTATAATTAGATTAAATGAGGCTATAGTTACTGTGCTATCAAAAACATGATAAATACATACATTGTGTGTATAATAGAGGCTTTCCCACTTTTCTGTAGGTTCATGATCATCGTCTTCAGGATCACAGTCTTTAATATCATTGTAATGTACACTCATGATACTTTCTCAGACATTAATTTGTTTTTTACAGTTGTTTTTAGTCTACATCTTAGTTATTTGAGCTAAAATAATACAGTTAAGAAAAATTTAACCCGAGTTGTGGGTAATGTCTGAGAAAAAAGTGATATGTGCAGGAAAAGAAAATACCAGTGTTTTTATAAGCAGGAAATTACAGCATTATGCTTTACGAGAAAAAAAAACATGGCACCAAAGGAAAATTATGCTATATACAGGAAAATGTTATACGTATATGCGGGAATGTTATAACAGGGTTCTACTTTTTTTTACATCATAATTTACAAAATAGCCTCTGTATAATAGTTTGAGAATACTAAAACATGTAATTAAAAACATGCAATCACTGAATAACCTGTACCTTGTATATGTTAGTTCATGTTCCGCATCTGTACTTCCTATTGAAGACGTAACAATTTTACAATTGTTTTCACTATTTTTGCCGTCAGTAAAATGTACCTAAGCTAGATTATGTTATTCAATCCTTGCATTTTACATGATGAGTGCAGAAAAAATATTGTCCATGTCATTTCCTCAGACATCAGTTTTGGCAAATTATGTGTCACATCATTACAAACGTGAAATTATTTGTTCGTAAAGGGCACGCTATAATTGATCTAACACATAAAACAGCACATGCACAGACACAGAACACTTGCACCGCACAAAGCTGCAAACTTAAATTTCAACAGCACAAATATAGAAACAACAGAATTTGTTAATAAAACGAAAGAAAACCACATCCATTAAATAAATTAATGTATGTGTTGGCATCACTGATTCTAAAGTACTGTTTATGTTTTGGTTGCTACTGCCTTTCATAAATAACCCGCCTGTTTATTTTATAATACAAAATTGAGTGAACTAATTTTCTTAAAACTACAATTACTGTAAAGCCTAGAAAACAATAACATTTCAAACCAAAACAATAACTCATTTTGGCACAATTTTTTACAAAAATTGGTCAAATTAATTTCCACTTTCACCCAAGTTTATGCTCACATGAACCTGGTGGTAACCACGTTCTGAGTGGTCACACATAGCACACGGTGCAGACGCATAGAATTTTATTTAGGAGTTAGCTTAGTTCCTATGTTATTTTTCTGGACGTGTACTGTGCGTGAATGCAACGAGAACAGCATGAACACAAGCTATATACTTTCTGTGTATGTGCTGATTCTACTGCTAAATCAATTGTAGCAGACCTTTAATTCATTTGGCTGTTTTAAGTTATATAAAATTAATTTTATATGTAAGTACAGTATTATAAAAAAAAATTAACACGTAGCACAAAATAACAGAATAAAAAGCAATGCTAGCCACACTAGCTTGATTAGTATCAGCAGAATGCAAATAAATAAATAAATTATTAAGTCACTTGACCTAAAAAACACCATTTTCATGTCTACTTCAATACTATTGAAAATGGATTCCATTGTCAAAAACTGATTGTCTATTTACATACAATCAATGTCTGCAATCTACTCCAGAATACCTCAAAATAACTTCACATATAAAAATGTGCATAAAATAAATTACTTTTATCAGGATCGGCTATTTTTACGTACATTGGGTATCCGCAGATGTTCCAATATGGCAAAATATCAGCATTCTCCAATCAAGATTGGCACAGTTCTGCTTTTTACCAACAGATTACACTACAAACATGTTTTGCGTTATGCAAATTTTGCTTAGATTATTGTAAAACTATAATAGCAGGTATTTTAAACCACACTGAGCCTATCCACAATGAAAATTTTGACTACCATTCCTGGAAACTGATTTTTTTTTAAAATACATTTATCAAATTATCATACAAAATATGATAACAAGCAGGTTGAACAATTCTTTTTACAACGTTATTTAAAAAACTTAGCAAAAATATAACTTCTGAATTTAAGACAGAACTTTGTTTTATAAAATAATTTTGTTTAAGGTGCGAATTACAATTTTCTTACCCCAGTAATTTTTTATGTTTAAGAAGAGTGCTAAGCATTTCTGAATTAATATATACGTACACTAGTAGTAGTGGAAAGAATAAGCAAAACATATTATGGGTGCCTTCTATTGTGTATTAGTGCTTGCTCTAAAAACTAATGAACTTTAAAAAATAAGTCATAGTCTTTTATTAAAATGTATGACTCCCAAAAAAATGGATACAGTAATATTCATGCATACTAACCTGGGTAAAGGCTTGGTAATAGTATCCCAACCAAATTTTGCAACTATTAGGAACTCTGTTGAAACAATTGCTAGTGTTATCCAAGACTGTCTTCCTATCTTAGTACAGTCACTGCAAAGCACCAAGAGAAAATATATCCAAGCACAGCACACAAGTATTACCGCTACTCACACACAAATGCAGTAACAGAGACAGCAATAACCCCCTTGGTTAATAAACTTAAGTTTCACTATGCCTACTGGGGACATGCAGCTGTGTATAGAATTTCTTATCCAGCCAAATTAAGAGCACTGTGCCTTTTTTACTAAAGCTTATAAACATTATCTGTGCAAGTACAATTAATCAAGAAACGTTATCAAGTATCTAACCACATTACAGCACTGGGTAAGCAAGAAGGATTAGGCTCCAAAATTCAACTTCTCAAACACATACTTTCAAAGCATACATTAAATATTGTAGTTGTAACATACAGAGTAGGCATGAATACCAGTCACCGTAATACTGTAACACTGAACCATTCAGAAACACTATAATTTAGACAAACAAAAAAAACTATGAAATGGATTCTCATGGGTTACAATTCCACAAAAGGTGACTCGTATACCTGGCAGTCTATTCTTCTTCTATTACAACAGTGCGGGGCCTTGTAGTGTGTTAGATCATACGTTTTACCCACCACTGCAAATACAGTAATGACATGCACAAAAACAATAATGATCACGTACATTAAACAGTTGAAAAGAAAATAACTCACGGATCATCCAGATACTGATACACCTCTCTCATGGACACTGCACCCCACGAGAGAAGCAGGAATAACCTCACCAAGTTCAGGTAGTGCTCTGGTGGAACCCACATTACAAATTTCAGGTAGAATGTGTTCAACTCCGCTAATGAGAACTGTCAAACCAAAGTAACAAATAATGCCTCAATCAGCTGCCAATGTCTTAAGCACATAATTTTCATAAATTCAATTGCATATTTTCTCGTCTTTCTTATTTCATGTGGTACAATATAAGATATAATGGGGTTCTTACATATTTTTTATTCTTTCCAGTACATGCTGTTCTGTTTACAGCGACCATTTTCTAATTGTGGACTATCTTGAAAAAAAAATAAAATAAAATAACGTGGTCACCTTTAAGCATGACAAAATCTATATACTATGGTTACTATGTACTTGCACTGCAGTATTTATAACCTGTGCAATGACACTATTCCAGTCAAATTTTAAAAAAAAAAAGTTTAGTTTGCGCTGATACCGCACATTACAGAATGTTTAGACTCAAAATCAGTTCAACAACTATTTCTATGGCTTGGAAGAGTATTCTATGGATCTTTAAGTACATAATACCAAAAATTATGTTCATGCAAGTTTTAAGAGAACATTTAAAATGTGTGTGAAAATTCACATCCAACAAGTAAAATTAATCAGGTTTAAATAGTTTTAAGTGATCTTACCACAAAACTGATGCCCAAGGTTGCTAACCAGCGTCCAAGACTAGATGTCACCTTCCAGTCGAAATCAACCCATGTATAGGGGCCAAACTGTGCAATGAGTCTTTTCAGTTTTCCTCTAACAAAAAAAAAATTTTAAATACTGTCCATTAGAACAAACTGATGTCTCTGGTTGGACGGGAAGGGTAATAAAACAGGAGGGGAAGGGTAATAAAACAGGAGGGGAAGGGTAATAAAACAGGAGGGGAAGGGTAATAAAACAGGAGAGGAAAGGTAATAAAACAGGAGGGGAAAGGTAATAAAACAGGAGGGGAAGGGTAATAAAACACTATTAGAAAATTAGAGAATGGTATATTTTTTATAATTCAATTCTGTAAAGGCTGTTCAGGAAAAATTTCTGAAAGCGAAGCAACTGACAAAACATTTCAGAAATTGCATCAGTAATTAGAATTGTAATTGCTGGTAACAAAATATATTTTGATTATTTTACTTCAATACAGCGAGTCCTTAATTACTGGAGATTTGTTTAGCTGACACTTGCTATAACAGACAATTTAACTTGCTCCCTTCAACTCAGGGACTTGCCAACTTTTCT
The DNA here is from genome assembly GCA_003012365.1 of Medauroidea extradentata. NCBI lineage: Eukaryota > Metazoa > Arthropoda > Insecta > Phasmatodea > Phasmatidae > Medauroidea > Medauroidea extradentata. Next base: position 16,265 of record PNEQ01001595.1, on the reverse strand, counting down.
GGAAGTAGGGGTAGCGGAAGAAGGAAAAAAAGTTATTTACACTTTGGATGTGACCACGTACATTTTCCTTACTACAGAAATAAACCAATGTCATTCTGAAATATGTAAATATGGGAAAATAGGAGGAAAAAATGACAAATGTGCGAAAAGAATGAGAGAAAGGGGGAGATATATTCCCCCAAGAGTAATATAAGTCGGGCAACCAACCCCTATTGTGTTTCCGTGGTGTTAATTGAACTAAGCCAGAAATAGTTTACAATACTTCACGTTGTGTTTTGTGTTCTAAGGTTGGAAGTTTCAATATGAACTGAAACACACATTTGTTGGATCTTATAGCGTAGCAAACTGCCACCCTTGCATGCTTGTTGGTCACAGCGCAGTAACAACAAATGAAAACATAAAACTTTTTTTTATTTGTTCTTTAAGTTTTGTGACGGGACATTGGGATTCTGTAGTGACATCATATTAGTTACACTAGCAGGATTTATGTATGGCTATGCAAGTCTACTTTAAATATTTTTCTGAGGAGTTAAAAGTTATTTTCATTAAATTTAACATTAATTATTCATAATTCATTGTTGTGTTTTATTTCAAACTTGTACTTTGTGTGTGCTATGAAATAGCTAAGAAACAGATGGAACCTGCTCAAAGCAAATTCTGCAATGTGTTACTCTCACTTAAAAAGAGACGTGGTACAGTGCTACGAGACGGGTCAATTGTTAAGGTAATTGTAGCCTACAAAATTTTAAATTTTTAGACACTTGGACTCTGAAAAATTCTGTCTGAAACAGTTATTTTAACTAAACAGGGTTTGTATGGTCCAATCGTTAACATTTATTTCAAGGGCTCTTAAAAGCCTTTATATTATCAGTTAGTCTTTAAAAAAGTCCTTGGTTTCCCTCCCTCAAACTTGGGTTTGTAATGTGGTATTCACTTGCGTTAACTTACTAAACACTTTTTACTATGAATTTTTGGATTCAAAACAGGGGATGCGTACGATAATTGAGACAATTTTTTTTTTGCTCCAGAAAAATATTTTTACTACGGATTCTTATGTGAAAATATAGTGTGCATAAGGTACGCGAGGACATAAGATACTGGAGTAAATACCGTATTCGTACTTAGTAACTTCACTTCCACTTGTTTGGGTTCATTATGCGTTGCATTATGCATTGATAAACATGCTAGAGTTCACCAATGCAGTACCTAACAACTTTGAATCTCTTGCATATCTACGGAGGTGTTGGTATCCATTACAAAATTACTTTGTTTGTGCACTGTATGAGAATCAGACGCTTTAGCAATTAACACAGTTGATGCGTGGTGACGCATCAACTGTTACCAGCACTATCAGACTAATATTATTTAACGTTGTTTATATATGATAATTTTAACATTTTTCCCCATCAATTTGTGTGATTTTAACATCCATTAAGTTTTATTTATGTTGTAAAATTTTCTTCAGTCCTTAAAAATATTTGGAAAAGTCCTTAGAAGTCATCATTTTTCATTGTACCAAGGTAGTACAAACCATGTCGAATCTTCTAAGCCACGTTGGATATCAAAATTTTGGATAAACCCTATTGGTTATAGTATTTTTGCCAACATCTTTTCTTGTAAGCAGTTTTTCCATGCTGCACCATTTTTGAGAAGTCAACTTTCTTCAAGATTGAGTAGCCTAACATTGACTTCTATTGTTTTTCTTTACGGTAAAACATAATTTTATGAACATATAATTTGTATAACTGACACTTTCCACAAATGTAACCAGTCTATTACACAATGACTTACTGTAAATGTACTTACAATGTACTGTAGAAGAAAGTAATTTCACTTTGAAAATACTGACTAATCCATTATCTGTAATGGAAACACAGGCTTACATATTTCTTTGGTGGTATTACTTTAATGTTAAAGTAATTCTTCCTGTTAACAGTAAACTTACAGTTTGTCTGACTGTAGACGTTAGCTCCCAAAATGTCACGCCACACACTCAGCTTCATTGTTCTGTCCAGTCATAGGGCTGCGTCCTCAATATTGGCGCCCAGTCTTCGGTGTAGTTTGGTCTTCTTCCCAGTTATGGTTTTTCCACTGTCCTGTTTTTGTTTACTTGTGTTTTCTTTGATTTATCTGATATAATTTACTGTGGGATTTATTACCTATATAATTTAACTTTTATACATATTCAGAATACAGCTGATCTTCTGGAACAACTTAGCGCTACAATAGTATATGTTCATGATTTTGCTAAAAAACATTTACTCCCATTTCAAGATTCTTTAAAAAAAAGTAACACTTGTATTTTTGGGCCCTGTTTTATGTAGCATGAAATTTACAAGGAGTTGTGAGAAACAAGCATAATTCCTAGCAACTAGAAAAAGCCTGCTTTAACATTCCAGCAGATAACAAATATTACATTTCAGGGTCCTACAATTTTTCATAAAGCATAATGCTTTCATTTCCAGACCGTAACAAAGGCGTAATTTATATTACTCACACGTAGAACGACTTGTCCAGTTAACCTGCAGGTGACGTTTTCCTTAGCAGTAAATTTTCAAACACAAATTAAGCAGTAGCTTTCACACAAATTCAACAGAATTCACTTTAATATTGGGAAGAGTATCGTAGATGTGCATTAAAATTACATTAGTGATAGTGTCCATCAAGACGACATTCATGAATTCACAGCAGATGACAAAGAATGTCACTCTTTCACTTACAGTACATAATATTTTTTTATGGTAAGTTTATTTACGTATGACTCACTGTGATTTTTTGAAGACACCTAAATTGCCCAGTAATTAAATATAACATTAGCAAAGCCATTCCAACATAAAAATTATACAATTAAAGGAAGTTACTACTGTGTGATGTACACTAATTGAACCAACATTACTAATTCCTTCTAATAAAATTTTTCTGCACACAATGTTTCTCATAGGTCTCCTGGAAAAAAGGATTATAGGTACTGCAACAAAAACAATTTAACGAGGTGCTCAAGAAACACACACCTAATAAATTTATATTTTACAGTTACTGCCATGTATAAAAATAATGCCTGAATACCCCTGAAGCCTTAAAAGAAAACTATGAAACAACTGACTGGTCGTTACTCACTGTAGTGTATCATAACCATTTTACTGTTTCCCAAAATAATAAGGTACTTCCCAGCTTAAAAGAAAATGAGCCTCTTCTTTGATTATGTCATTGCACTATACTACATTTGGTGTTGCTATTTCCATGGAAACACTGTATTCAGGACTACCAACATTACTGTCAAAAAACTAGACTTCTTCTGCCAAACAGACTTTACATATAATAGTCCTGCTGGGAGTAGTAACTGCTACAAAGTCAGAAAATAGTGAATTGAAATATACTTACTTGTAAGTTGGTATACTCCACAAACCTCTCCAATGATATGTCTTCATTGTAAAATAATGTAAGGTCTTCATACCAAAATAAATTCCGAGGCCATTGCATATTAAAGCATCCATAATCCACTAAAACCAAAATTCAAACATGCTGAACATGCAAACACTCAGGATATCAAAAAACTTTATACATTTTATATAAAGCACACAGACTGCCTCAGAAATGTATACATAGCATTGTGAATGGAAGACTGTTGTAATACAATTTTTTATTTGTTTTTTAAGAAGAAATACCTATTACAAAACACAAAATGCTAAAAAATGCTATTTTTTCATGTGTAAATAATATATGATAGACCTTGGCAAACATCAAACAAAATATGGAACCAGAGTGCACCGGTAATGTTTTGCCACTGCCTACATTATCTCTCTCTTCCCGCTTTCTATCTCCCTCTATTCCCTCTATTATCTCTTTCTCTCCTCTATCAGTCCCTCTATTGCCCCCTTGCTTACCCTCTCGTCCCCACTTGTTCTTTTCATCTCCACCTTGTTCTCACCTCTGATGACAAATCACATGAACTGCTATGTAATTAACTTGCACAGGGGGCCTCAAGACAGTAGTCACTTTCACGCACAACTTTATTAATGCTACTCTTTGCCAAACTTTTTCTGCTATAAATACTACAACCTTTACTTATAATTTTGTGACTGCTGTACACAATAAAAAGATCACTTCCAGCTACTGGCCCTGTCCACAGTTACTGAATAACATGTTCTATTCATAGGTGAATAGATTTTGGTGACAGCTTAACACCATGGTTTCTCTTGGATGCTTATGAGGGCATGAAGTGAGGTGGAAAAAAAACAAAAGGCCCAAGCAAACAGCCAGCAGGTACAAAAATTTTCCAAGTTTCCAACTACAATAGTAAAAATTAAGAGCAATTCAAAGGACCATTTTAAATTAGATGGAGCTCCAGTCTGGTGTGGGTTACAATTCTTACCTCCATGGATACCGCAACCGAACATAACCTTCATACAGGCATTTGGCTTCACTTGTCCAGGATGATATTATGCAAAGAAAATGGATTACTTGTTTGAAATTTGCCAGTTTTTCAGGTTAAACATTGACCTTATGCATTTGCGTATCTTAACCACGAAGTGAAACTAATATTTTCTACACTTGCGTGCAAGTCTATAAGTGCACAAAATTGTTTGTTACTACCATCACCAAATAAAAAATCAGCATGTTTGTAAACAAACTTTGTTTCCCACAGTACTCTCCCTTGCGGTGTGACGTCAGTGGGCGTGTACCTCAAGTCGTCCATTGGAAAGCAAGCCCCAATGACCACAGTTTGATAGTAAGTTAGGTTAGTGGGCTTGTGTCTTGTCAACTGTGATGTCATTAGAGATCATGAAAATTTGACACAATGACAGGTACTAGAAGATGAAGTAGCCATGGCCTATGTTAAGGAACCATCTTAGCATTCTTTTGGAGCGATTTCGGGAAACCAATGAGCGAAACCTTCCAAAATCAGCATGGACAGAGACGTGAATTGAATCTAGGTCCTCCTGAATGAGAGTCCAACTTGTTACAGTTTTGCTACCTTGCTTGGTACCACAGCTGGATGCTAGTGGTCTGACTGACAACTACACCAACATGCTATTGTGTTCTATACATACACTTTATTGGTTTTCAATCAGAGAGAAGTACATACATTATACTACAGACATTAACATGCAATTAACTTTAACCTAAGATTAGTTACTGTATTGATCTTTGAAAGAACTGTGCAATGGGAGTGCATGACTGGATTTGTTTGTATGGACATACTCCATTGCGAAATAATTAATAGTTGTTTCGGGAACTGGAATCTGTTCCCGTCATCAGGTAGACACACAGGGTTCAAGAACACGAGTGCGACTGATGAGGAGACTGGAAAAACCGTGGGTTTATAGAGGGTAAAGCCCCTTATCGTGCTCAGCCAATGGGAGACGAGCTGTCTCCTGATTGGTCACGCAGCATGTATTGACTCTGATTGGTTGTGGTGGGTTGAGTGTTTGTTTTTATTTTGTGCTGTAAATTTTCGCAATGGAGTATGTCCATACAAACAAATCCAGTAGTTACTGTATTTACTGGCAGCAAGGCCAGAATTAATTATGTTGTGTTCACAGAGTTAACAATAACTTAAACATGTTGCTTAAGGCTCAAAGCAACATGTTACCTACACTTGAAAAACCATTGGAACATTTGTGTATAACGAATTTCCCCTGTGGTCATATTTGTACACAAGTATATTGTGTACCGAACAAGGTATTCTGCATCATCTATAGTTTGTACACAAATCGGCCATCTGAGCTCATTTAGTTCATAAGTAGTTTCTCTCGTGTGACTATTTTTGTAAGCACTACCAATCAGGAGACTGGATTGGATTCTGATGCAAGGGACGAGGTACAAATGCAGCGGTTTTTTGATGTGACATTTTGCACTTTTGCATGTGCGTATACTTTCTTTCTGAAGTGTTTATATTTCGTAAGTGAAGAGATTTTCGGTCAGTAATTAACATATTGGTTTTAAGCGTTGGTGAGGGTTGGCATGGTGTATGGAGCAATGCTGGAATAAAGGGGTGCGGGAAAAACCTGCCGACCAGCAGCATCATGTGGCATGATTCCCATATGCGAAAATCCGGGTACAAGCCCAGCCGGTAATCAAACCCAGATCACCTTGGTGGAATATGAAATGTAGAACCACTGCATCAACTGCGGCCCTCCAGTATTTTTTGTATGGTTATTGTTATACAAGCATAGATCATTGGCATCAAGTTGCTACATATAAAATAAATTTGAAAAATGTTTAACATTTATGTAATAATAGTCTAACATGGTACATTCCACATGTTCCATGCCTGTTATCTATACGCACGCACTTAAATAAACCACATTAAAATATTTATACAATTGGTAATATCACACATTAAAGTCACAACTATTTGCTAAAAATTTCAACTATATTCATCATACACCATAATTTAATACAATGCCATCATTTATCAATTCTAACACATTTAAAAACCATTGCGCTTCTACAAATTTCTTACTTCACTCAATCATATCTGTCATACCATTTATTGTATACAAATATTGTACATGTAGGTGCAACTGGTGTTCAAGGATATCAAAACAGCTGTTTACATGATTCGTATACAAATAAAATCTTCAACATAGATCCCCAGTAGTGATAAGGTCGACCCAGGCTCACATATCTGGTACATCCTAGCCTCCATACATAAGGCCCTAAACCAACATGAGTTCTTTCTGTTATCGGTTCACATCTATCAGACTTTCAGGTACGATTTGTCATTTTATAACATCATAACACAGGTTAAGAATGCTGCACATTTTTCTGAAACAGGAGATCTGATATTAAACTTTCTTGCTTTAAAATAGAAGGAAAAAAAAAACCTTTTCTGTTGTCACCTTTATAAAATGGGCATTAATAACACAGAAAACAAGAACTACAGACTGAACATGAAAACATTAAGAGTTATTATCAAGTGGCTGAAATTTGAAATTCTTATGAATTAGTTGAATGATATATGTGACTGAAGATTTGCACACAGATACATGGTAGCCGACATAGACAGCACCCATAATACAGTAAAACCCGTTTACAACCACCTCTCTGTAATGACCCTTTTCTCAAGAACTATGGAGTCGTAAAGTAGTGGTTTTACTGAGCAGTAAAACCCCTTTATAACAATATTCTCGGGAACCATGAGCAGTTGTTATAGAGATGATTCATTGTTTAACAACCGACTAACTTCATAAACCTTTAAAGTAACTTTAACTAACAATTTTTAGATATCAAATTACAGGATATTTAAACTAAATACCATTTTCAAAAATAAATTAGGTATTACTCTTGTACACCGCCCATACGATGCAATACAAAGGTAAAAAAATTGTATAAATTTTGAACTTGAAATTCCCTTTCCGAGGTAGAAATAAAATAATAGAGATCAGTTATCAGATAAATAACGGATTCCAAAACTGCAAGTAATGTAGTCTGAGTAAGACTAAACAAAGTAAAAATTTAAGTAAGGTAAATTTTGGAAGTATAACAACAAACTCAAAAACTGAATATTTTTTTTTAAAAAATTGTATGATACCTTATTATTTTACTTGATTTCCTTGTCAGTTTAAATACTGATATAAAAAATGAATTGTTTGGATAACCTAGGCATAGAAAACTGACACTCATAAAAGACCTTACTTAAGAATGACCCTTGTAATTATCAGTACTATGGCATACAAGAAAATCAACTAACTTTAACTGCGAAGTTTATTCAATACAACTATCATGCATTACAAGAACTAAAATATTAGATACTTACATGGTCCCACCAGCACTCGCTGAAGTTGGGTAGCTGATGTTCTAAAGTGTACTCCAATACTTCAAACATAATAGACAAGACCATACACAGCCACCAGTCGCGAAGTACCAGCGTTTTCAACCACCAACCTATGAAATGGGTTGGTACAAATAAGTCCAGCTTGTCCTGTGAATAACAAGTGTATTATAAAATTAATACAGACTTGTGGAAACTTGTAAACTGAACAACAGTCAAGCTGCCATTTAAAAGAAAATCTCTCCGGCAAATAAACTGTACGTTGCATGGTTTTGCTCTAGAAGCATATGTGGAAAAAATAAATAAAACAGAAATATAGCCAGTTTGTCCTCAATGAGTTATCTTTATTTTATTTGCTGTGATTCCAGTTACCGAGGTAGGATACATAATGTGTACGTAAAAACATTTCTAATGTTCCAAAGGATAATTTTATAATAGAAGAATAGAACTATACAACTTCCTCACTCAAAAACTTCCAACATTTTAGGTAAAATGATTTTGGAATAGTAACCCACATAGCCAATTCTTGGTTGTGAGCTTTGGAGTAGACACAAAGAATGTTACTTTGTACAGTTTGATGCCATAAAGCAATTTTTTATAAGTGGAGTAATGAGATAGATTTGAAAAATTATATCAATGTTGATTGACCCTGGAATGAACACTCACTTCCAATATCTGGCAGCCTAACACGTAAATACATAATAAAAAATGTGTGAAATCTGACTAAACAGGATTGCAGAGTTGCGAGCGCTACAAAGGCAGTGAGGCGGAAGTTTTCCGAAGCATGCTGGCTATAAAGAGCCTTCAATGCCACCATCATCCACATAGAAACTGAGTCAGGCCTCGAGGGTTCAGAGACGCTAGGAAAATTCTAACCAGTGAAGCTGGCAGTTCTCCACTACCCTCACTTGGACTCATGTACGAGTGATTAAAACACGCATTCCTCTCAGCCTTTGTATTCATAGACTTATACAGTCTTTCCGACATTACAATGATTGGGACATATAGCTCTGAAAGCTTCTGCAAAATACTCTTGTTTTCAAAGCCAATATAGGAAAAAATTTAAAAAAGGAAAATCTAGAATACAGTTTTTGTCAATCACTGCGGAAAAATTTTTTTTTACGGTGTGGTGCATTCTTTCAGTACAGTCTCTTGCATTAGAATTGAAAGAACGACATTATGGCTTTACAAATGAACCCCCAAAAAACTCATCGCTTTGGCAAAAAATTTGAAACAAAATTGGTAAAAACAAATTTTTTCATGTTAATACACTTATGATTTTTCTCAATTTGCTACCAAAAGCCTACAATGTTTGCAAGAAGTATTCAGCATTAAATTATTGCCCATTTCCATTTAGTGCCGAAATTTATGACACGTGGAATTTGTTTGCACACAACTAGTAATAAAGCATTGAGCACCTTGATAATTAACATCTCTCACCCCAGGTCCTCATAAATAACGCAAGTATTTTGTTATATTTATGGCATTTTTGTGATCAACTTCAATCACAGATTCGTGATACTCCTATAATTAAAATGCAGTTGCCAAAAACATAATCAATGTAGTAAAGGACATCAACCAGGTGTGGCATTCAATCAACTCCTTCAAACGTATGTACAGTACATAACAACATAATGCCATATTCTGTAGCTTAGGAAATAAATATTTTTATGATCTTCCATGAGTATAATTTGTGACAATTTACTATGTGCGCTTACGCAACAAGGCAGCAAATTTCACAAAAAAATACTATTATCTTTAAGACTACAAATGTTGGTTTAGCAACTGTTTTAAATAAATGACAGTACTTCAGTAGTTAATTGTTAAGGTTTAAGGAACCGTTAAGTATTTAAACGTAGCAAAACAGAACTTTAGAAATGTGACTTTACTGTATTTAAAGTGTAAGTAGAAAATGTACATTATAATGTCTTTATAATCAAAAATAAAAATGTGTAACATTTTTATAGGCAGTTTGGAATAAAGTGAGCATTTCTATAAGCCCTGTACAGTTTATATATTCTGCCAATTCATATAATTCTGCTGCATGTAAATATAAATATTACTACACGTTTTTATTTACAAACGATTTTACAATGTTTACAAATACATTTCACTACCCCAAAAAGGTATTCTACACTATCTCTTAAATACAATAAATGACTAAACAAATATTCAGGAAACTGCATGTAACTATATGTCAAAAAATCTTTAAATTAAGAAAACTAAATATTTAATTTTATTTTTGTAACTGCCCCTTATTTAATATAGGGCGTTACACGGGATTTCGAGCACTGCGCTGGACAGTGCAGACACCTGATTATGTCGTCTCTAGGCCCGTGATGGTCGAGGGCCTGAATGTGGGTATGTCGGGTGTCACAATTAACAAGATCGTAATACGTTACGGTGCGCGTCTCACCCATTTATTGACATGTTAATGTCCCA
>PNEQ01001594.1:13903-28291 GCA_003012365.1 Medauroidea extradentata | reverse complement strand
CGACGGAGTTGTTCGTGTTGTCACACTCCGAACTCTTCAAGGGGAATTGACTCGTTCAGTTTCAAAAATTTGTTTACTGCCAATAGACTAGAGTCTTAGTGGAGAAATTGATTGAACTGTCAGATTGTGTTGATTTTGTTTGTTTGTGTGTATATATTAATCATGTGTAACAAAACATTTTTATAGGACTAGTTGTCATTATTGAAAGTGTGGACTTTAGTAAGAAAATAGTTATTTTCGGTGGGCGGAATGTTTGTACCCAATCTGTGTGCTTGTACTGTTGTTACATTGACTGTGATTTGAACTTGGCGCCTGTCCGCCATATTGAAAACAAGATAAGTTAGTTCGATCATCATGGCGTCGGGAAGCAAGTAGTTGTGTTTCGGTTGCGAACATAAAGCAACAGGAGACGGCGATGCTGAAACTGCGACAAAGGTTCGTTTTTATTAGGTTCTTTACACCGAGAAAGCAATTAAGGTCGTTATAGTGTGAAAAATTCCAAAATATAATTTGTACGAAATAGCGTTATGTATTATCATCTGAAGAACAATATTTTATTGTGCATAGTTTTCCCAATACTGCATGTCGAAGTCAAAATTTCGACGTTACTGGAACATATCTCAGTGAAACCTTAATGAATAACGGTAGTTAAATAATTAACACTTGAGTTTTAATTAATGTTGTGTCTGTAGCTTACAGTTATAAAAACACAAACAACAAATTGTTGTATTTAAAGAAATCTAATAAAGTAAAGGATTTTTACTAGACTTTCAGAAATGTTTTAAAAATACAACAAATTTTTTTTTATTCTTGTGTCCATAAATTTGAGCGAATAGCAATTGGCTCGTGACATCTAAATTCAGTATAAATTTTTTAGATTCAATAAAGCTGTTGGTTTTCGTTGGGTGTATGTTCCCGTGACACGACACTTTTGAATAAATGAAGAGATTTTGATTAGCACTTAACAGCTAGGTATTTTGGGCTTGTGCTTGTGATGGGTGACATGATACGAGTATGCCGCAATACCGGAATGAAGGGACGAAGTAACCGGAAGATCCCCGAGAAAACACGTCGACCAGCAGAACCAAATTTATTGCAAAATTTACCAGGTCGCTCGTTTTTCAAGAACTAACACAACCAAAAAAGATTCGTCTAAGCAGAATATTAAAATTTGTAATGGGCATATTTCATATATGCTATAAAATGTAGTGATAAGCTACTATTTAAGACATTTTTCTTATTTTTTCTGTAAAGGCAATAGTTTCAATTAAGTGGATTCAACATTAATATTTATTACAGTGCAATGGTCAGAGGTATATACAGGTACGACGTACTCGTCGTACATCAAGGCGTATGTGATACACCATCCATAGTAATTAAAAACACCTAAAACTATCACTATCATAAATCATGCAATAAATATATCTTGTTTGGTATCATTGTAACCTGCAAAGCGCCACTTGGTAAATTATGGTAATGTAATTAGCATAAGTTTGCATGTGTTCATTATAGTTTTTGTGAGTAAGTACCCATCAATCTGGCGACCTAGCAGGCCAGCTGCAGCCTGCAATGCCACATGTGGGCCTTGGAGCCGAAAGAATAGCCCTTGTCCCCCCTCCTCCTTCTTCTCTCTTTCTTTCTATCTCTCTCTCTTCCCACTCTTTCTTCCTCCGCTTTCTCCGGCACACTGGTGATGAAATACTTATTGTAATAATGTATTAATTAAGAGATGTCAATAATATTAAAAAGTAAGAAGATTATTTATGTATTTTAGTGATGTTAAAATGTACAACCTTATTTTGTGTAATAAACGTAGGCCGTTAATAGCGGACTCACGCATTCGCGGAAGGCAGGGTTCCTCTCTCTGATTGGCTGAGAGGAACTTCATCACCTCCTTGTGCTCGGGGGTGGGGAAGGGACGCAAGCTTACAGATGAGTACGCGAGATGCTGGGGGAGACGCGAATATGTAAGCAAGCAAGAAAAACGTGTTTAACTCCGGTGATAAAAGGGAAAATTTCTTCGTCATCGTCAAACTGCGGGGCGGTGGACAGCGTACTTAGGGGTCACCAGTCGAGTGGACTTCCCTTCCCGGTAGTCGCGGCCGTTTCCCAAATAACTTAACTCCGTCAATTATCTTTTCAACACTGGAAGAAAATACTTTATTGTTTCACTAACATAAGTCGAAGTAGTTCAACGTCAACAGAATCTGCAACCCAAGGTGCGTGGGTTCGTCGGCAATTGTTTTATAATGAGAAATATGAGTTTTTCTAGCTGGGCACATCATCGGTCTTTCATTAATCCATTTTAATCGTCGTAGATACGGACGGAAGGAGATTAAGGACAGTAATAATAATAAACGTAGCAAATTGTTCTTAATTTGTGACGACCTAAAGTTTTGTGGTGTAAAGTGTGTGGAGTAATAGAAAGTCGGCAAGTTCAGTTTAAACCAGGTAGCAAGCTCTCACTGTCCTCCCGTGGCATTATCGTTACTATGCAAGGTTTGTCGGTTTTGCACTTAACGCCCGCTAGTCTGAGCAATACGTAACTAAATTATGTCGAAGGTTACCATGGCGTCGTCAGCGGTCTACCACCCTAACTTGTGACGCTTTGCAATACTTCTAAAATAACTGGTCCGAATACCGCAACTCGCAGGCGTCCCGATGCATAAATTGAAAACAGCCCCCGGCCCTCGAACCCGTCTATCTTTTAATTCAACACCGTCTCTGGAAAGGCGTCCAGCGACTGAACTGACTCCCTGGGTTACCCGCCCGACGTTTCCGCGGTTCGAAAACGTCTGTCCAAAAATCTGTCAACAATCTAGCCATGCTCTTGTTTGGCGCCAACTTCCCTGTTGTTTGCCCTGCAGACGTTGATTCAATTGGGCCAATCAGGAGACAGCTTCCGAAAGATAGCCACGCCCCTCGAGGACACTTAACTTTCTGCTACTACCATATTTATTACATAATTATTTAATTTCATTTAGCTGCACTTTGACAAATATCCTACGTGTATATTTATTCTTCAAATTCCTCACATTCAAGTTATTGTAACTATGTATTTAAGATTTGTATCTTAAACACAATAGGCTGGCTTTCCTCCCCTCTCGCCTGGCAGCTTTGGGGGTTACATGAGCGTTAGTGGGGGCGAGAAGGCCCAGACGCTTGCACCTGCTGTTTCCTCGAAGACAAATTATATACATTTATGTTTTTCCTAAATAAAATTCTGTACATAGGGAATATCGGCATCCTGACATGACGACGTAAAGAATGAATCGTCGCATGACATGTTCTTTATTATAATATCTGTAATTTATTATAATTGCTTATAATTGATGGCTATTACTTCTTATTAATTGGGGTGGTGACCACATGGCAATTCAGAATTTTTTTACATCAGCACAAAATTTTCTCTTTACAAGCATAATTTATGGTTAAAAAAATATAACCATAATCAAATTTTTGGCGTGGAAACTCCTGAAATAGCTCCATTTTGCACCTGCAAATCTAAATTTTTTTTACATCAGCACAAAGAATTTCCCTTTACAAGCATAATTTATGGTTAAAAAAATATAACCATAATCAAATTTTTGGCGTGGAAACTCCTGAAATAGCACCATTTTGCACCTACAAATCTAAATTTTTTTTACATCAGCACAAAGAATTTCTCTTTACAAGCATAATTTATGGTTAAAAAAATATAACCATAATCAAATTTTTGGCGTGGAAACTCCTGAAATAGTTCCATTTTGCACCTGCAAATCTAAATTTTTTTTACATCAGCACAAAGAATTTCTCTTTACAAGCATAATTTATGGTTAAAAAAATATAACCATAATCAAATTTTTGGCGTGGAAACTCCTGAAATAGCACCATTTTGCACCTACAAATACAAATTTTTTGGGGATTGGGGGGTGGGGGGGCGGACCCCCCGCATTTGGTTTGTGGGGTGCGTATGTATATTTCTTAAGGCATACTCTCCGCCCCCCCCCCTAAGATAAGTGCTTAAATCCGCCACTGCATGGCACAATAATATAACTGCAACAGTTCTTTGTCTTGAACATCTAACTGGAGTAGTACAGAACTGTTCTACAGGGAAATTGTGGGCAGAAAGCAGTTGCTAAGTGTTTGATAACACATCTATAAATTACATCAGGATATGACTACACAGCTGTCAGAACATTGACAGTTGGACTACAATGCAAAAGTACCCTCCAATCCTTATGTAATTCCTCTCACTGAGTTTTTATGCACAAGAGTTATACAGTATAGCAGAACCCCTAATTTACAAGTACTGGATTTTAAAAGACAGTGATGATGAGATGATGATGATGATAGTAGTAGCAATACATTGTGAAAAACACTCACAATTCCTTAATAAAAGAAAATCTGTGAGTCAGTGGCGATAAAATATTTAGTTTTTAGTGTTACTATAATCTTAATTTGCATGCCCTTAGCCAGCGACATGTGCTACTCCTTGATGTATTCAAAAACACATTACAAAGTAATTTTAAAAAATTATTAAAAGCTACAAAAATGTAAAATTTCAGCAACTTTTTAAAAATACAGAACAATTTTTTATAATGGATTATTATATACCTATGTCAAGCAGTAGCACATGTCATTGTAGTTTTAATATGAATTATTTCATCTCACTTTGCTCATTGCTTTTTTGCGGTAGATAAAAAGTAAGAACATGCAAATTTTGACTCTGAATTGCCATTATGGGAAAACTGGCTGAGCAATTTTTTTTGCAATGAAATTTTTCTCCGAAGTACCATCTACAACACTAACACTATTCCACATAAAAACTAAATTATGATTTTTCTCTACTTCAATGCAGGTAACTAATCACTTCTCTCCCGTCTCTCTCTAGCTTTCTTTCAGCACCCCCTTCAGCCCTGCCCGTAGTCATCAATGCTTTAAGAGTGTCTTTATTTACTTATCATTACTCCTACTCCAACTGCTCTATGTCATTGATTACACTACAAACTAGCAATCAACATGCAGCAGATTATTCAATAAATGGTGATCTGTATTTAGCATGCAGTTTTATAATTTTTTTTTTTAAGCTAAACTTCTCAGAAAGTTTTTACCTATTTCACTATGCAACTGGAGTATTCAAATACAAATAATTCAAAGTTTACCAAATCATATCAACACCTACATATTTCCAATCGGTGAAATTATCACATACAGTAAGAGTCCGATTTTACAATCTCAGATTTAACAACACATTGATTTAGCGATAAGATTTTTGTCAACCGTCACCTGGGGTTCCTTCTTTAATTAACTCTGATGTGACGAAACATCAATTTAGTGACAAGATTTTCAGGAACCGTGAAATTTTGTTAAACTGGTGTACTATTATAATACATATGAAATATCATACATCATCGAATGAAATCTGTGCAGCAACAGAACACACTGGTACAACATGGCCGAAATCAGTCAGCCATTCATACAGGAAAGCAACACTCATAATTTTAAAAGCTATACAGTAAAATAATGTAACCGCGAGGCATTGTATAACCATCAGGGTTTTACTGTATTTACAACTGTCTTTCATAACTGAGTGAAGCATATTAGTGGGACAACACTTGTCTTCCAATTGGCCAACCTAATACAGAGATTTCAAAAATGCTCTAGGAGAATGTCAAAATGTTTTCTTAGAGGTCCTACTCAGTTACCTTCTTCCATGTACCTCTACCTAGTCTGTGAAGTTGCTTGCAGAGACTGACTTAGAGTACTGTATGATCGATGGTGGCAGGCCTGAAGGAGAGCCTCTACCCGGCTCTCAGGACTGCGCCCCACGCCCTCATACGTCCAGCCACCAGCGCCCAGCTACGGCCAGCATGTACCGGCCACGTGGGGCATGGGGCAGCACCCAGTCATCTCCGCCCACGGGCCAGCCCGGGTCCCTGCCACGCCCGCTCAGCGCTGGTCCCTTCCACCGGCCGCAGCTGCCCGGTCCGCCTATCGTCGACAGGACGTTGGTGCTGTCAGAGGAGCGCCTAGCCCCTGCAGACCCTGCTGTGCCTCTCATTGCCGCCATCAAGGAGGAGCTGCGGAGGTTCCAGGGGACTGCCGCGCTGCCGGGTAGCACGTCCAGGACCTGAGTCCCATTGCCATTTCCACACGCGCACTCCATTTGAACTGTACATTATTAAAATGAAAACACTTAGCTGTGAATGTGGACAAGCGACTGCCATGAAAGAAAATACTACGCAAAGACACATCAACAATTTGATATGAAACCCAGTGTAGGATGTTAAGTTATAGTTTGTGAGTATTTTCACTGTAAACCTTAAGAGTACAAATTCACAAAATGTGAATAAATTAAGTGTATGCAAACTTAACTTTGTATCTGTCTTATACCATACCATGCTATGTACTTTAGTCATTTCAGCAATTAATTATCAATTTTGTTATTTATTTTAGTCACGGCACAACCAATTAAAATGGGCCAAAAAAATTTAACTGTTAAACATGTACAACATTGTTGGAATAGTAACAGCTGTAGAATACAGTGAAATCTCATTATAAAGTACTTTTCATTATAAAGTACATAATTTCAAACCCATAGAAAAAGTTTTTCATTTAGTAACTGTTCTGTTTAAAGCATTTTCAATATTAAGCATGAATTTTTAAGTTCCCTTCAAGTACTTTGTAATGAGATTTCACTGTATTTTTTTACATACTATAGATTATGAGAATTTTTAATGACTTGCACTTTCTTTTTGGTTTTCTGTGCTTGATACGTGTGTACTTGAAGTGTCTATTCTCTGCCAGATTTGACCCAGTTTTTATCAATAACTCAAGATTTGCAATATAAAATAGACAAGGTTATGCTTGTCAATGAAAATGTTTTTCTAGAGTACATATAGTGTTTGAACTTCTGATAGTGGCAAGCAAATTTTTGTTTTGGAAAATCAGTAACATTTAAAATTGCTGTCACATTAACAATTTTACCTGGAATTGTCACTTTGTGACCTGCTGGCTGGCTTTTATAAAATTTTAATAAAGTATTAATATAGATGTTTGCGTACAACTTAAATACAATTACGAATGGTAATGCACAATAAAGTACAGCAGTTGAGTAAATTGTTTTTTTTCTGTTCTGTGTTTAATAAAAGAGAAAGGATTTTCATAACTTTACAATTTTTTAAATAGAAAACTGGTTAAAACTAGTACATACCTTAGTGTAGTTTTTAATTAAAATGACTAATAAACCTGTCATGTGTCAAAATCTTTTATGTAAACTTATGCCACATGTTCATTAATTGAAGTGTTTTAAAATAACTTTTTAAGTTAAACTTGATCAAGACCTGGGACATGATTACAAACTTAATACACTGAGAAAGAATAACGAACAATATGTTGATCACATGTGCGTGGCTGGTGAAGAGAAGTGATTGTTATAGCAGTTCAACAAAATTCTTTGACTGAAAAACAGTAGTGCCGTATGTGCCGGCACAAAGGATGACCCTGCACATAAGACGAGCCATGGTTTTGAAGGTACAAAATGTTGAAAAAACTAAATTGTATTATTTTTTAAATTCCCACCAAAAAAATAATTTTCTTTCTTTAGCAGAAGTTTTAGAAACATAAATATTTAGCTGAAATATATTTAATGCTTTTACCGTATTTACTTGTACATAATCATAGGATACAAACAAACCAATAACATAGACTACAACTTACTGCCCTCTGGGCGGCCACGAGCCAAGGAAATGCACGACTATGGCCAGCGACATCAGCCGCAGTCCGCTACTTGGCAATGCCGGACTGATGCCTGTCGCATGCTTTCATGTCAACACCGGGCTGCAGCAGTTGCTTGCAAGGTCATAGCATTCCTGCACGCTTACTGTTTTCACTGCTAGCCACTTCTAAATATAGCAGGTGCCACATGACTGCATGGTACGGTACATAGATCCCCAGTTTCTCCGCCCGGCACCCGAGAGTATTGCACTGGCGATATAACGGATCTAGGCAAGTGCTCCAGTTCTAATGATTGCCAAGTCACGCACGCTTTGCTATGAGGTAAAAGTGGCATATGTCATGAATATAATAATTTTTAGGTCACCAAAAATGTTAACACCTTCATGTAAGATGAGTAGCCATTACCGAAGGCCTAAAATATGTAAAAATAGTCCTCTTGTACGACGGAAAATACGGTATGATAAGAGGTGCCTGTAATTAAGTCCGCAGAGGCTAGGCTGTGCCCTCACGCAAGGGTTTTCTCATGGTCCTACTGTTCCCTCTGCCTTTGTTCTGGCACTACTCCAACCATCTCTCACATCACAGTCTGAAGGCTGATCAGGACAAGAGGTGTCTCTGAGACACAGCAGTAGGCTTCAGTTGGAACAAGCATCCTCACATCCATTATGATCCCACCTGCAAGCCGTAACAATATACGTGATGTCGAGAGATGCTAGGGTCAGGTGAGAATGAGGCAACATAGACATGTCAAGAGAATGTAAGGTTAGCCGTTAACAAAGGAAACATGTTAGACAGTTAGAGTATAGACTGTTTACATTGAGATCATTTAACTATGAACAGTCTACACTGCACATATCAGAGTAAGAAGAAATAAGAGCAGCAAGTGATTGAGGAGAGGTGAAGACTGGGGTAACGTGACAGTTGACATAGGATCACCAAGATAAGATAGGCTACCACATCAAGTAACAACTCGCTGTGCTGAATAAAATTTTAATTAAATAAAAATATAAATATGCTGTTACAATAGTAGCATAAATATTTAATAAGCATTTCTTAATAAATGATCCACTCTGATACACATCTTTTATACAAAACTTGAGATGCATAAGTTGTGTAGACATGATAGGTTCATGTCCAAAATGTCTATAAAATGTGTACATACAATGATTACATGGTATTTACAGCGTTATTTCATAACGCACATTATGCACAGGCAAGTCTCAAATATTTAACCACATACATACAGTATATCCTATAACATAGTTAAGTACAGAACTGGACTAGCAAACTTAAGTTGCACAAGTTTGTTGATCATTTGTTAATAAATATTTACAACTGTGATGCTAGCTCTCAGTAGCAGTAAATGTACACGTTACCTTGTAGCAACACATAGTACTTATTGAGTGTGAGCTTACAAAACTGTCAAAATTAAAACACATACATTAAAAAGAAGAAGAAAAAAACTAAAGGTGTTTTAATTACTGAAACCAGTACATGTTAGAACAAATCTACAGTACGTATTTGCAAGCAAACTATAATCAATTAACGGGTCTATAAAATACTGACATAGTAAACATATGTGAAAAAATATAGAAGTTTCTTACAGGTAGTTAATGGATTTATCACAATACGTAATATTGTATCAAGTTATATTAAAAGTAATCCTTATTAAGCACTACTTAACATTAAAGTCACCTATTTAAAATGAAAATTTTACTAGAAAATCTTGAAAGGAGTGAGTGAAATATACTGTAGTTTTCTGCACTTATAAGAATAATCTAAGGCAAAGGCAGTGTGTTGAAACTCCCACAAAGATGCACACAGACTCAAACCACGATGGCTGCAACTAAGATAAGCAGCAGCCACACACACACTACTTTAAATACTGGTTACTAAAAGAACAAATTAATTTTAAAAGCTCAACTTTTTTAACTTGTATTGAGAAAATTCTGTTACTTTAAATGAAAAAAACAGCAACATACTGTATAAGCGCAATAATACTACCTTACTTAATATCACACACAGTTTAAAGCAATTTTGCTACGTACATTAATGTTTTAATATCTAATACATAATATGCATAATTTCAGTAATGGCCTTGGTTAGTATTGTTTAAAACCAAAATGATCTAATTTAATTCCAAGAAAAATTATTTTTTGTAAAAAATACATGTACGGTAGTTGCTTACTAAATGTGGAACAAACAAGCTGAGACACCCATTCTAACAAAGAATGCTTAGCTGGGATTCTTAAAATTAAAAAATAAACTGTTTACGAATAAGTACTTGAGACAGTAGTAAACTGTGCCGGAAATTATTGAACAAACACGCGAGTTACAGCGGATATCAAACAAAGAAAATAATCTTGGGCAAATAACAATTGAATCAGATAAAATAAAACATGACAAAATCACTCCCCAAACACACAAGACATTACATCTCTACACTAGGTGCAACTAATAATATACCATAGCTTATAAATAACTGTTTTAACAGTAAACTATTTTATTTACAATTTTATAGACAACTGTACTTAGAAAGACACACACACTGAATCTAAATGAAGTTGCACAAAATGCAGAATTTATGATCAAAACAGGCGAGATAAAAAAAAACAGTACTATCCACTAATAGCTGCCACCAATCACACAACTAAAATAATTTTATTGGTAAGGGATAAATATATACATACATACTGTACAAATATTATTTTTGGAGTTGTAAAAAAAATTTCAGGAAATACTGGAAATAGAGATTAAATATGTATACTTATTTTTTTGACCTTGTGCGTCAGTACAGTACAGATGTTACAACTGGAATATGAATGTATAGTTATGGTAACCACCCACATACCACAAGCTCCCCTGTTTTTGATAAGAAACTCTGGAAGAAAACATATCCCAGTGAAATTTAAAAACTTTTGCTGCCTTTGTTCTAGGCTGTTAAGATATTTGTGCACTTTTACATGGCGGCATGCTTTGCACACTCTGAACAGGCAAGTTGAAAAGTGAAACTGTTAACTAGTCCAATTTGCATCATTTATGCTACTTCTAACCATCGTTGTTACATTCCCGACACTGTGCAGACGTCTGATGAGTAATTATAATAACTGAAATTTTTTGTTGAGCATTTCACTCCTCTTTTATTCTATTCACTTTTTCGACCATAGTAAACAATTTCAAAACGTGTACCAAGCTTTATTAAGATAATACTTTGCCAATACATTAAAATATGGCTGACTGTGTAATATGTGCATAAGAGTGTTAGTTACTCTGTTTAGACTCTGTGTATCACGTCCCGCTACTGCCGCACTATGCCATGCATCCATATACGAGTATATGTATACAGCTTCATTAAGGGGGCCATGCTAAATTTCAAGAAATGTGCTGTAACCACTTGTGTGTTTATGTATACATAAATTTAGGAAGAATTAACAATAGACTTGTAACTTTTTTACTGAAATATTTTTAGTACACATACAAATTTTATTAATTGCACAGAAATATATGGTCAATTATTTAATGAGATACAAAGAAGAAAAAAGTTGCAACCTATTTGTCATACACTTACATAGTTGTTAAAAGAATTCTTATATTTATTTTAAACACAATACAATAACAAGTGTATTTTATAATATACATACCATGTTGATTGCCTACATTGGGGGAAGGGGAAGGCTACGGCCTACCCTAGAGGCAGGCCTATGTTCATGCAGTATGCACACCCCTACTTCTGGTTGTGTCTATTTTGGGAAGAAAAACAGTGCACATGGTCCAGGGCTGCTTATGGTATGTTGTAATTAGCCAAACAAGCATTCTAAATAAATAAATTGCTCACATGTGGCTAAATTATAAAACAATATTTCAGACACAGCGGCTGTACTATAGCCTCAATACAAGGTAAACAAACAATCATATACAATAAAAATTTTTTAAATTTGAGCAAAAAATAAAAATCTTAATCAGATACACTGAAATTAAATTACACATGACAAGAGTTTTCTCAGATAATAGTTCTCAAGCACAGCATTGTAAAGTTTAGATTAATGGACAACACAGACATTGTACAATTGAATTAACATGTGGACAAAAGAAATTATTAAAAGTATGTCGTAAATAATAATAATAACAATAATAATAAAAAAATCACATTCAAGATGGATTGCTTCCTGTTGTTTGGATTTATCATTTCACTCACAAATCAAGGAATAGATGTGTATTTCAAGTGTTCACAGGGAAAGTTATCAGTTATTTCACTGTCTGGAAGTACACGTACGTCATGAAGCATGTTGCAGTTGCCACTACTGTGACAGCTAGCATAAGATAGCTTTTTTCTTGTCAACTGTTTATCATTGCAAAATAATGAAGAAGTAGACGTCTCAACAATTTCAGAAAATCTGTAAAACTTTCATGTATGCCCTGTCAGAGTAAAGTTACCGAGAGAAAACAAATATGTAATTCCAAATTTGTCGGTATACATCCCTCATTAAATGCATTTTGGAGTAACAAATTACCATTGAATTAATTAGCTAGCTTGTAAAAATACATAGCGTACTATATCAAAGAATATATGTAATTACAGAAGCTAGGGTTGACTAAAATATTGCATTAGTTCAGGTACATTCTATCAAGTTCATTGACACTACGTTATACATCTTTCTCCTATCACTGTATCACTGACAACAGATGGCCATCTCACAAATGATCCATAATCACACCATCTGTATATTTACTTTACAGTATATTTAAAAAATACAAGATTAAATACACACTATAAATACAGTAAGCAAAAACAAAATAAAAAAATTGTGTCTGAATTAAGAATCTTCCATTCTTCCTAGAGACATATGAAAATGTACATTCAAATACGAGTACAGTAAAACCCAGCTCATACGGCACTCGGTTCGTACGTACACGTCGTTCGTACGTACACGTCATTCGTACATACAGATTTAGGCGAACAATGAAAAAATAAAATTGGAAAAATAAAAATTTCAGTAATTAAAAATCAGTCACAGGGATCTATTAAAACGTCGTTATAAGTCGCAATATGTATAAGAAATATAGGCGTAAGAGCTCAACCCTCAAATAATGTGTTTCACGATGAAAATGGCAAAAATTCATTAAACACGTTGCGCGCGTAAGCCACTGACCTGCCGCCAGCTGTTTATCAGAGCGGAATCCGCTTCTCTCTCTCTCGCTCGCTCTACCTCTTTCTCTCTCTCTGGCGACGGCTGTGCTGCTCATCATAGCTCATGGCCCGCCCATAGCTGCCGCTGCCAGTCTATGTCGGCACTGGGTGGGTGTCACTAGCGAAAAAAAATTGTAACTCCGCCATTTTCCTTCTCTTCTCCCCCCTCGCCGACAAAGTCTCAACGGCACCATTCTTTCTGAGGAATTACTTGCTATGTGTACATTTTGGATTTTTGCTTTTCTTCACAGACTTGCGATTTGGATTTTGATTACAATTTCGAAGTGGAAAGTGTACACGTCAAAATATATTGGTTATATATAATTTCGTAATAGACCAAATATAATCACGATGCATTTATAAATCAATGTTCTGAAGTTAGACCTACATGCTACGCTAAGGCCATACATTTTTATAGTCATTTACAGTCAATTTTACTTGTTCGTGTTTTACGGACAATATTTTGCTGATAATTGCATTGGAAAATTTAACTAATCTTTTTTTTTATTACAGGAAGCAAGATAAAATACTTTATTTTCTCACAAGAAACATGTAAATGTATGTTGTATCGTATTGTTAAAGAGACGTTGCGCTACATGTTTTCATTCATTTTAACTGACTTTGTAGTCTTTTTTGAAAAAATTAAGTACAATTTAAGTCAGAATATATTATCGCACTAGTGTATAAACGTTACCTTAATATTTATAAAAAATACGTGAATACAACTTCTACCCCGTAAAGAGAAACCAACATGCCTAGTTAATAATCGTGTACATTTAGAAGTTATTGACGTACGTTTAGGGTATTATTTTATTGATATTGCAACATTGTATCAAAATGATTATTCTTTATCAACCTGAAATACTGTTAAACGTCTGCCAGTGGCATAAGTAAACACGGCAAATATTGCCTGCTGCACGTAAAGTTAATGGCGACGTTGCTTTCTTGTTTTTAGTCGTTTTGTTGTTTACTCATTTATTTTTTACGCACAAATGAAGTATTAATTTACTCGGAATATTTAGACATACTAAGATAATATGTGTAAGAACACCTGCTTTCGGATAAGTCTCTTGAAAACATAATCGTATTCTCAGAGACTTACTGATTCTCTCTCACGTCCGGGCCGGTAGAGAAGGGGAGGGGTGGAGGGGGTTGCTGTCAAGCCGAAATTTGGTCCTATCGGTTCGTACGGACAACTCGGTCGTACGGACAAATTTTAGGGAACCATGAGTATCCGTAGAATCGGGGTTCGACTGTATATACATACACACTTGTATGAGATTGTAAGGTACTTGGCCTACCCACCCTATCCCTTTCTTTTTCTAAATTTGTTTGTTGTGCAGAATTGTGGTTTCATGTTGGCATAAACGTAACGTAACCGTAAACTTAACTTCCGTAACTTCTTAAATATGTTTATACACGTTTTTCGGCGTCAGCATAGGTCTAATGTGATCCCGAGATGCTTCGTGGGGCACTAGTTA
>PNEQ01001593.1:111009-135844 GCA_003012365.1 Medauroidea extradentata | reverse complement strand
TCGCACAGCTGTAAATAATCATATTGCAAAATAAAATCGGGAACTCCGGTCGCAGCCATAGTCCCTAAACACGTCGACAGCCCTAGAATCTCCTATACACCGAGTGCCCCTGATCGCACTTGACGTCGTCGACGACTGTGGTTCTACTTTATTAAACTACAACGCGACCCGCCAAAGCATAAAACATGCCAAGCAGAGTTGCGCAGGAAAATTGTGCCCGTTTCACGACACAATTTATTACAAAATAAACAAAGGCATGTATCGTATCACTCAAGCGGGTCGCCAACGGCAACGGGCCTGATAAAGCCAAGTATCCTTGTTGCCCCCTCACCCACAGTCGCAACACACGCTACTAATGGCAGATCAAACTGGGCACTCAAGGTACTACACTACTTTCAGGAATACTCTCATGTAGGAGAAAGACAGTGATTTAATTAATGACCAATTAAACGGTACACGGCAAAAGATTAACACATAAACGTATGGCAAACAAGTGAAGTTAACAGTTGCAATTAAACAAATAAATAATCAAAATTAACAATTGTGAAATTATATGACGTCGCGGAGTTCCGCTCCCCTCGCGGCCGACATGGCACCAAACGAGCAAAGCATATGGAAACTAAACGCTGAGAAAAGCTGACAAGAGTTAAACTAAGACAAAAGTAGGAAAGAAAGCTTACCAGTTTACTAAAGAACGTAGCTCCGGTGCCATGACGGCCTCGTGGCGAGCGGACATACGCATCGAACGAAAGCGTGGAGACGAGTGGCTCAGCTCACGCAACTCTCCACCCGGCAGACGGCCGGGAGGAGGGGAAAGGAGGGGAGGAGGCACGAAGGCGGCCGACCACGGCAGAGCGTAACCGAAGCACATTCTTGACGTCGGGAACGGAGAGGGGGGGGAAAACGTCTCGAGTTCATTAGGACAACACACGGCGGCTCACAGATTCAAATTCACCAATCTTCTGGGAGAAGGCAGAGTCAATGTTTATGCATTCACAGCTTGTTATGTATGAGGACTGGGCGGAAAGGCCAGTACAAATTTATTGGTTTGTGGACATACGCCATCATGTTTTGCTGTTATTTTGTTATTCAACACAGTTTTGATCAGCAAAACATGAGCAATGGCGTATGTCCACAAACCAATAAATTCTAAGTGTAAAAATTTTGTTCGTACTGTATTTTTGCAATTTACGGGATTCAGAAAAAAGTTAGTTGATTACATGACAAACTGAACATAAAGGTGATGTGATGCATAACTTTCATTGTTGATAAGCCTAAAGATAATGAACCATTTAACTTGTAAACCAGTAACCTGCCATAGGCAGAGTTCTACTTTTAGTGATCACTTTTACTTCCCTCCCCCCCCCCCCCCCATTTTTTCCTTCAGTATTTGCCTGAGGTCCATAGTTTAAACGCTGACTGCAAGGTGGTTCTATAAATGTTGCCCAGTGGTGGATTGCGTTATGGTGTAGGGATTTTTTTTTGTATATGACCCACGGCATTTTGATTAATGTAACAGTGTACAAAATCCCTGCATGCAGTCGGCAAAGTTAAAATAGTTTGCTTGTTTCCCAAATTAACATTGTAAAATTAATCTCATTGCTCTTATATTTGTTTGCTATCCTATGTCATCAGCTCAGAAACATTTACCACACAAGAAATATCATTAACATAAAAACGTAATGTTTGCTTTATATGTGTGTTGTCCAGTCATGATTTTGGATTTTGTTTAACTTTCAGGTGCATTGGGATTGAAAATGTAACTGGAATAATAACGAAGTGTCGTGTGGTGGGGTAGCTGGCAGGTGTGCGGGCGGAGGGAATACAAACGTGACTGAATGTGACTTGCTTTTGCCTGTATCCTAATTACTTTTTATAAATTATGATCATATTAATAAGTCCATTTAAAATCCTCTGCAAAATACCTACTATCTCCAGCTTGTGCCTTTTAATCTAGTGCTGTGATAAATATGATGAAACTAATATTTTTGTTCATTTTTATTAATTCATGTAACAAATAGTATGGTGCATGTGTTCTGCTTTCTGATAACGTTAATGTAATTCATGAATATTGTTGTAATAAATATTTTGATGTCAAGTGAATTCCTGCATGAGAACTAACTAGTGAACATGGCATGCATTTACTAACTTGCGCCAAAAAATTACTAAAGGAATTCTGCTAATGTAAGTCACAGTCATTGGTATTTCTCAAACAAATGATAAATATTTCCCAAAAATGTTGTTTCTGTTTATCAAAGTAGGACAAACTTCATGTTAGAAGCAGTATAATTGTCTCATGCAAAAATAAATACCAGTTTAGTTCATTATGTGGCTAAATGTTATGACCTGTTGATTAATTTCTCTTCAGGAGAAATTTTTTGTATTTTTGAACTTTGTTTTTGTGTTGTGAAATTATTAATTAATGTTTTGTTTTTCTTTTTTTGCAGGAATTTGTATATTAGATAACTTTTTAATATTAATTTACTATCACTCAGTTAATCAATAATATCTATAAAATTTTTATAACATACACTTGCAGTGGAAAATAACTGAAATAAACTCATTATAACCCTTCTATTCCTTAATTGCAAGTTCTAGTAGTTATCTAATTTTTTTTGTTACACGTGTGTTTTGGTGGATGGGTTGTTCGTATGTATGTTTCTTATTGAGTTTATTAGTCTGCCATTTTGCACACTATTCAGGATTTCAGGTATATTTGTTTAAGTGACTATTCACATTCGTATGATAATTTTTTGCTTGGAGAGTGGGTGCAATCACTGCATATGTTGCAAATCTATGATATGTGAGCTCGTTGCGGGTGATGCAGGGAATGCAAAGGCTTAATCTTCTTGGTGGCTGTTAAGTGTAGCTTTATTTGGCTTTATAACTAGTAGTTAATTCAGTGGAATATGAATGCCTTAGTCTAGTGCACGAGCCAAGGTAATAGGAGTGTCAAAAAGTTCTTATGTTTGTACTTTAAAGAGTTTTACAGTTTAGTTAATGTTCAGTCATACAAGTGTTTTTGAAGATATTACAGTGTTATAAGAATTTTCAATTATCAGCAAATTTTATATCAAATTAAACTGTACAACATTACAGTACCTATTTTGTTGTTTGTTGTTATGTTTTAAAATATAAAATGTACATATAAAAGTTAAAATATTTAGGTTTTTGAGAAATTATGCAGCTGAGTTAATCTTGTATATGTGTATGTGTGTGGTATACAGCAAGCAGTAGAGGAAAAGTACAAGCACTGTGATGAGACACTGTCAAAGTTGTTGGCTTGGGTTTCTGACGTTGAAGACAAGCTAGCTAACCAGGATGTTGTAGCAGAGAACATAGATGAACTTCGAAACCAGATAAATACTCTGAAGGTAAGTATATGGCTTGTTTGGTATTGATGTAAATGTGTGTGTTGTAGAAATATTTTTCTCAGGTTATTGGAAAGTAATTTTTATTTTTTATTACCTTCTTTAAATTAACAAGTAGCTTGCTTCTTTTCGGTTACAGCAAATGGTACATTAGTGCTGCTTGTCTCAATGTACAGTATTATGAAATTCTTTTAATGGAAGTGAGACTACCTATGTTGCTGTAAATTCAAATTACGATAGATGGAAGACAATTAGAATTTAAAACAATATTTTTTTTTCTTGTCAGGGGTTCAGTGAAGTTCATAAAGTTAGAGTGCAGGTAATAAACATGCCTGTTTTTAATGATCTTCATTATTCCCTTCATCTGTTGCCAGTATCTGTGAGAAAATTTTACTTAAATTCTTGTCCATTTGTTTAACATAGTAATTTTAACTGTAGGCATAAGTAGGCATGTATTTATTCGTAGATAATGCTGTATTTATTTCACTTGAGCAGCAGATCAAAGATGATTTGGACTCGCATCTTCGGCCTGTGACATCATGTCTGGACCAGATTCGTCAGGTAGTTGCCACAGGTGGAGATGTATTGTCAAGCGAAGAAGTCTCTACTCTGGAGAAGAATGGACGTTCATTGAAAGTGCGGTATGACCATGCCAATGACAGAACTGAGAAACTCTTGAGAAGACTCGGTGCTGCTCGTGAAGAACTGAGCAAGTTTAGGTGAGTTTGTGTTCTTATTGCTTCAAGTTTTACTATAGTGGTTTGTAAAACGTCAAAAGGTCAGGTTTGCATTAATACTTGTGGTTGGTTTTCTTTGGGTGTTTTAAAGAATTAGCATGTACAAATCAACGTGGTTGCTCTAATTGAAATGTTTCTTTATATGTTAAGTTGTGCTGGGGCATGAAAGACCCTTTTATTGCTGTGGCTTGGTTTTGTCGACAATTTTTTGTGGCTATCAGCCATTCTAATAGTGTATTACACATTGACAGTGAATAGTCAATTGGTTCAGTTGTTTGGAATTCATATTACATGGTGTCATATTACTGTGACAAGTGTAGTAGCTTGCATGAGATAATCATATTTTTTTTGTCAGCTATTTCGTATTATGTACAAAATAATAAATATACAAATTGAGTTTTGGGGTCAGAAATATTGATACATTTCAAACCACCCCTTTTCTCGCCCGTCCCAGGGCCCTTAGGGATGCGCTCAAAGATCACACAGATGTTGCTATCTGTCAGTATTCAAGCAGAGTCTTCCAAGAAGCCTGATGGATCCTATTAAATGTTGGACCTTCCATGGAGAACTGTACCACCCTGACTTACAACATACAAATTAAAAAAAACGACTGGTCATTAACATTAGTGGCATCCACAACTTTAACTTCCTTTCGCAACTTTTACATTAGACATCGTTACATTTAGAATACACATAAAATTGCGCCAGAATCTCCACGTTCCCAGTACTAACATTAAACAGTCTCGTGAACACAATACAGAAATTTCAGTAACCAGAAATAACAACAAACTTAAGAAGACTGATAAACCTGGTTTGACCATCAGCATGTTTCTACCAATTTTACCAAAAGACTAGCCCCAGTTATTACACACACTAAAATTTCATGTAAAAATGCAAAATTCATTCAACATCCTTTTTTTTTAATAAATAAAATAATTTCACTGTTTCAAAGCACAAGTATCATAAAATAATTTAGGCCATTCATATATTTTACTCAAGTATACAACAGACATTTTAAACAGCGTTTTAATGGAATGAAATACACCTCCAACAATTTGCTGCTCATATGAAAGGTTTCTATTCGGCCTAGACACAGTATTTAAATGTTACATCGTGACAGCCATTTTATCGTCGTTACCATCCCATGTCTTGCATTCTTTACTAAATATCTTATTGTCATGAACCCAAGCACACAGTTTTCAGGGAATATTTCACCGTACGATTCGTTCCGCCGTCAATTTCACTCTCCACCGATGACGGTAAAATACCACATCGGCAGTGTAGTAATGTTCAGTGAACCCTATAATTCCCGCGTTTGTCAGAAATCGTAAAATACTGAAAACCAAGGTTACTTCAAATTAAAATGAATTTTTTTCTAGGCCTAGTTCTTTAAGCTATAAAAATCTGAGTATGGAAACAATTAGTTAGCTTTACTCTGAAAACGAGGAGTTATTTCAACATTTTTAATAATCCACCATTAATATTTACTTGTCCACCAAAGTTCTGATGAATTGGTTTTAGAATATGGAAAGTTGCCAAAAACAGCCAATCACACAGCTTTTTTTTTCTGGGCGAATAGTGTAGATGAAATTGAGCTCATACTGAATTTTCTATTTCGTCATTTATGGCTACATAAATTGCTTACTGAATCATGGATATACTGAAAATTCTGGACACTCTGCTATGTGCATGTCAAGAAAACCTGACTGATAGTATTTATACATTAAAATAATTAGTATTTGATTTGTTACATTACATTATTTATTGTTCTTAACCAAAATAAACACGGTATATAGCATGTTGTCAGGATAGGGTTAATTAGAAAATAATGTACTTGGTAATCGTATGAAATATTGTAATTCTTCTTTAAAACATTTAAAATAGATAGACATACATTGCAATAATAGTTTTGAAATTTGTAAAAATAGTTAATTATCACATAAAACTTAAAACTATTACAATATCAATAACCAAGGTACTGTTCCTAAACTTGAATTTCAATTAAATACTGAACATGTGCAAAATGTAGACTACTTTTAAGTCGCTGAATGTGCCATTGTGTGTTTATTTTGATGTTAGCTACAGAGCAAGTAGTAAAAATTTCTTCGGAAAATATTCTGAGTGTTAAAAGTGTTGGGGGAATCAACAATCACATGTTTGTTTTCCATTTGTTTTTATTCCAGGGAAATCTTTATCAGATGATACTTTGTCTTTTATAATTATATTACTTGAAACTGTTTTTCTACCCCGCCAGGCTGCCAGTTTTTATTCCAATGCAATGAATGATATAAAACATTTAGGTATTTAATTCTTAAACTTTGTTGAAATTATTTTGTTATTTATTGTTTATTTTGCAAAAAAAATTATTAATATTATTATATTTGGTTTTCCTGGCTAAAAGATGGGAGAGTTTTTAAAGAAAAGCAGAATTGCAACTATCCTCTGTATTTCAAACAAAACAGCAATTGCAGAAATTAATTACCCAGTTTTAACTTCGTTAAGATCAAAAGTAATTAATTTTCGCTGAAAAAAGTAAATACAAGAAAGTGAAATTAAAGTTGTTAGTACAGAAGTGTTTCGAAAGGAGAAATTTGTTAGACCAAATAATTTATTGTTTTTACTGAAATAATTCCATGGAAACTTGAGTTTTGGTTTAGTTACCACAGCTCTTTTTTTATTTGAGAATAAAGTTCAAAATAATAGGTAAGTTCCATAATTCGCAACGAAATATACAGAGTTATTTTAATGAAAATACGATGTTAACATTGCATTTCGAATCATCTCGGATCATACTTAAATGCCTATAATTTTGTTATTATTTTTTAAGGGGGTTAAAGTGGGGAAAAATTATAGTTTTATATTTGTATAAAATAGGGTTGGATTCGTAGACATTATTTGAGAGTACAGTTTCCTCTTACGAAAAAAATTTAGCTCAGCCATTTTTTTTCCATAATGTTAGTTCAATGTCAATATTTGCTTATTTTTACTTCATGCAAAACTTGAAAACCAGTGAACATAATGAAATTGAAAAAATCACATCAAAACTACATGCCACCGTCTACGGCTTGAAGCATATAGAAACCCTTTACAAAAAAATTTTGTGCTTAAAAATTTTTTCAAAAATTTGTTAATTTTTTATTACTTATGGAATTTTTTAAAAAATACAAAAAAATTGTGTAAAGGGTTTCTATATGCTTCAAGCCGTAGACTGTGGCATGTAATTTTTATGTCATTTTTTCCATTTCATTATGTTTACTGGTTTTCAAGTTTTGCATAAAGTAAAAATATGTAAATTTTGACTTTGAACTGACATTATGGAAAAACTGGCTGAGCTAAATTTTTTTCGTAAGAGGAAAATGTACTCTCAAATAACATCTACGAATCTAACCCTATTTTATACAAATAAAAATTATGATTTTTTCCCACTGGAACACCCTTAAAATAATATGTGAGATTTCTTTGAATTAGCTCTAATCCAAAGATGTTATATTCTTTTTTTTTATTGTATTCTTCAAAACACAAAAATTTATTTTTTATGGTTTTACACTGTTGGAAATACTGTAGAAATGTACGTCGGAGAAGTCTTTACCATTCTCTTCTTCCCACTGATAAAAGAACTACATGTGAAAGTGTGTTTTGTAGGCATTCAATGGTTATCATTTTCTCAAAAATGTTAAAGATTGTTTATGAATGTGTAACTTTAAATTTTCTGTAGTGTTTTCATTTAAAGTTGTACATAAATTATCCGTAATGATTAACTGACTTGTACTAAACTGTCTTTGCTTCCTCTGATGATCTTTAATAATTTCAAGAAAAAGTGTTTATTTTAAGTTGGTAATTGCCCTATATTAACTATAAGGAAAAAAAAAAACACTTAACATTTTTTTTTTAATGTTGGGGGTTTCAAAATTAATTACCTCGGGACTAACGACATAATTATCTGGCACAGTGCGGTGTTGATAGATCGAGGGTTTACTATTATAAGAATGCAATAACCTGATAGTTTAATTTGTCACCGTATTAGATTTATAATTTTTTGCTTGTATGAAATTTTGAGAATAAAACTGTGCTAGATGTGTGATTGTTCCACAGATTATATTTACCTTACACTACAGTACACAGGCATGGCAGTTAACTTCCAAAATTTAGGCTGCAATCAGTCAAACATGTTAAGAATATAAAAAAACTTATAGGTCTGATACATTTCAAAAGTTAAAACTGCCTTGCTTGTACGATAAGAGCACAATGTAAATAGAATTTGCAGTATGATCGCAAATCCACATTTTTCTTATCAAAATTTCATAAAAGCTAAAAATAAAACAGTCCAGTGTGGCAACGGAAACATAGTCTTAACATAAGAAAAGAAACTGATGTGTAGCAGCAGGGTAGATGTCTTGGAAAGCAGTTTGAGGTTGGGATGAGTTTTTTTTCTTTTCTTTCAATATTTGTAAACAAAGAATCCTATTGTTATGAATCTTTAAGAGGTGAATTGTGAATTTTTGCAAATTGCAAATTGTCATTATGTGTTTTAAGGTTGTTCGTAGTGTTCATTTAGTTGGCTCAGTTTCTTGTCTTGGAACTTAATTTCCTATTTTTAAACATCAGTTTTCAAAATTATCTTTTTTACTTTTAATTTTTCATGTACAGGAGTGAATTGACAACATTTGTGACATGGCTGGACAAAGCGTGCAGAACTCTAGATGAGAGGGAGAGAGGCTTGTCGAATTTGAACAAACTTCATGTGAATGCTGACAGCACTCGGGAATTTGTGAGTGATGTGATTGCTCACCAGGCAGATCTTCGTTTCATCACAATGTCTGCTCAAAAATTTGTTGATGAGTCGAAGGTAAGATTACATTTATTCAAGAACTTTTTAATACTGTTACTTACAACTATTTATCTGTGTGTGTGTCATCTGTGTTTTGTGTATGTCTATCTCTGTGTGTGTCTGTGTCTCTAAAAGTATCTGTACATATGTTGGTGCAAGTCTCAATGCATGTGTCTTGTGTACTCTTGTGTGCATGTGTTTCTTGTGTGTGTGTCTCTTGTGTGTGTGTCTCTTGTGTGTATCTCTTGTGTGTATGTGTCTCTTGTGTGTGTGTGTGTGTGTGTGTGTGTGTCGTGTGTGTCTTGTGTGTCACTCCGTTCTTCTGATTCAGTGTAACATAATAGCATTCAGTATGAGTAAATGCAGTACTATAATTTTTTTATTGGTAGCATGGCAATATGGAAATTTCCTTGTTAATATGTGGTATGAGGAATGAACTATTATCTTGACATTTTTATGAACATTGGATATGAATATTTCGTTTTAAAGAGAAGTTGTAATTAAGTTCAAAAGCATGATGTCAAATTTTGTCTTAAGTTCTGCAGTATTTTTTTTTTATTTTATGTGACATATTAGAGTCTAATAATAGGTTAGAGCTTGGAATGTACAGAGGATCAGTCAGCAAATTGTTGAGTGTGTAAATTTTGAATTTTTTTTTTTTTTTTTTTTTTTCCCACGTAGTATTAGTATGCTGTAAAACATATTTATGCTAACCTCTTTTTGCAGGAATATCTGTTGAACTTGAATGAGTTCCGTACCAGCTTACCGCAAAGGTTGTCACACATAGAACCTCCACAAGAATCTGTGATCCGCAATGAAGTTTCCGCAGTTACGACAAAGTACAAAGACTTGTTATCTAGATCAAATTCTTTGTCAGACAGGTTGTCTGGTGTGGGTGGTCGCCAGCGAGAATATCGCGATGCTTTAGAGAAAGTTAGGTCTTGGCTACGAGAAGTAGAGCCTCGTGCTTTGAAATTGCTGTCAGAGCCAGTGGGTGCTGAGCCAAGGACTGTGGAGGAACAGTTGAACCGTGCAAAATCTCTCAATAATGAATTTGTTGCTCAGGAAAGACTTGTGGATAATCTCAAACAAGTAAGAACTTGTGTAACTAGTAGATATTGTAGAGTAAGAAAAACTAGTAGAGTAAGAAAAACTAGTAGAGTAAGAAAAACTAGTAACTTCTCACACTCAGATTGTCATTTAGTTTGATACACACATAGTCTCACTCAATCACTCACTCGTTCACAGATAACATTTATTAGCTCACAGATAACATTTATTAGAACATGAAAAACTATTATAATAAAACAATAAAATCATTTT
This sequence comes from Medauroidea extradentata, assembly GCA_003012365.1. Lineage (NCBI taxonomy): Eukaryota > Metazoa > Arthropoda > Insecta > Phasmatodea > Phasmatidae > Medauroidea > Medauroidea extradentata. Next base: position 125,585 of record PNEQ01001593.1, on the reverse strand, counting down.
AATGTCATATGATATTTTTTAACTTTGTCGTCACTAAAAATCTTATCAATTTCAGAGTTTGGCGGCATTGCTCCGATCGCTGGAAGGCCAGCAGACACCTGCAGAAATAGCTACACTGCAGACACCTGTAACAGAGATAAGTGACAAATACAGCCAGCTGTCAGAGGCCCTTGCTGAGAAAGTGCAGGCACTGGACACAGCTCTTGTTCAGAGTCAAGGTGTCCAAGATGCTTTGGATGGTATAATGCAGTGGCTGAACAACACAGAGAACCAGCTAAAGTGAGTCGCATCTATACATGATTTCGTTAATTTTATGTTTCTAGCTATCACAAACTCACACACAAATATTAGTGTAATTTTGTTATCTTGTGAAATATTTGTGAATTTTCTGATAAATTTTATTTTAAACGTATGTACATACATAGCTTCTGCTGTCCTGTCAGACATGCTTCCCACATAAATTGACAGTACCATTTTACAATGCACTCTGGTGGAACCTTACAGTTTTGAATAAATCGGTCTAAACATTGGAAGGGGGTGAGGATGGTTTGTATTTTATGAGATTGTCAATTTCACAAAACTATTTTCAGGAACCTTGAAGAATTGTAAAATGTTTGTAGTGAATTATGATTACAATTAATGAGATTTGCTTGTTTGCAGGGCACTAATGCGACCTGTGAGCCTGAACAAAGAGCGTTTGGAGGAGCAGTTAAGAGAGCATAGATTGCTACAAGCGGATGTCGACAGTCATCGTGCCAGTGTGGAAACTGTGGTTCAGTCAGCTGAGGAACTTGTGGCTACTGCTAGCAATGCCAGGCTGGCCAAGAAGATTGAAACTAAACTTAGGGATGTCACTACAAGGTAAAATACAGTAAACTCTGAGAAAGTAAGTGATAATGAGATGGTGGGTTTCTGGCATCTTTATACAATTTGGCATTGTATTGTAGTTGACTTTTAAATTTTAACTATTAACTTTCAAATTTAAAGTAAACGCTCATAGTACCTATTTGTCAATTTTGTTTGACCTAGCTAGGTGGCAACAGTAACTTGGGTCTGAATTGTTTTTCCCAACACCATCTTCATAATGGGTTTTGTCTACTGATCAAAAAAGGTACCAGATGTTCATGAAAATATGTTACAAATGTTGCGAGATGATTCCTTGTAAAAAACTCAGGCTAAGTTAACGTAATTTTTTGGCTTGGAGAAATTTGTGATTATAAATTGACATTGAAAAAACCAATGTTTGTTGATATAACCAAAAGTAGGTAGAAATAAATAATTTTCCAGGGTTTAGTAAACTTTTGACCTTCAGTAGATACTGGGGTTTATAAAGCCTTTTTTGTACTAGAATTTTTATCTTTGTATTTTTGAATATTAAATGTCACAGTTTGCAGTAGGAAGCCATAATGAACGAAAAGCTTGCCTTTTGATTCACCCTCAAGTGAGCTTTTTTTATAAAACGAATGTGGAATATTTGGAGCTTTATAGCTAGGCAACAAGCAATACACTGGAGGATTATCGAGAAACTCCATTTTTTAATGAAGGTGAAAGGTATTCGAAACAATTTTTTGCAGATTCATATCTTAGTATTAAAATTCACCATAAATTTCATTATTCATTTCTTCTTACTTTTGGTTATTTTAACAACCATTGGTTTTTAAGGTTGTTTTTCAATCACTAATTTCTCCCGTAAGATTTAACGCCAACGAAAATCTTATGTTACATAACTTCAACTCAATTTTTATAGTAAATCGTCTTGCAAAATTTGACATACTTCCATGAACATCCTAGGTGTATATATATATATATATATATATATATATATATATATATTTTTTTTTTTTATGTGGAAAGAACAGTTTTTAAATGTACAACATTAGTACACATTTATCTTTTGCTGTTTCATAATATAGTAGTATTGAGCCTTGAGCCATGAGTTACACTGTTAATTGTTATTGTTTGTATACTTAATATTCAATATTTCACACATCACAGTTATGTAATTATTCACAGAAGTTATGCTTCAAAACTGCATTATGGTTGATATTTGGCTTTTATTTTTAACAGAATTTACATTTTGAAAGTTTTTATTTTAAAGTATGTTTCTAAAAAATATTGTTTTAAAAATTCTATAGTTTTCATTTGTATTTGCAGATTTATTTAAATATGAAATTGAGTAATACTGTTCTTTACAAAAATATTTTTGACAAAAACATATGCTAAATACTGTAATGTTATAATTTTGTACCTTAGATTTGAAAAACTTTTGGAGAAGACTGTGAAACGCTCGGAGTTGTTAGAGGAGGTTCACAATGCTCTTTCTATCTTTACTGTGATGGTGACACACTTTGAGCAGTGGCATGCAGACATTGTGGAAAGTATAGAATCTCGTGATATTCTCAAGCTAGAGTTAGCAGATTATAGTACAAAGATAAAAGAGATTGCAGCCAAACGAGATGCCAAAACTAGTGAATTTAATGAGATAATTCAAAATGGGAAGAACCTCGTTTCGAAGAAAGATGTTACTGACACTGTGCCTGTGCGGGATAAGATAAAGGTAAGATTGTTTGCTTTTACGTATAAATCTTATGCATAGTATTTTATTTGTGATGCAGGCATTAGGAAAATTCTTGAAAAGCTGTCAGGAAATGTAAGAACTTAAACTTGTGACTAGGGTAGCAACTGCAACATGGCAAGTAGTATCATTTTCTCTCTCTCTTTCATACATTTATATTTGCTTACCGGAATTCAGTTCTACAGAGTTTCTCTATCCAGTGTTTCTCTATCCAGTGTTTCTCTGTTTTTCTCCCTGTTCCTCTCTTCCTCTTTTTTATCTTTACTATCTTCTTCCTTCTTTTTCTTTTTCCCTTTTCTTTCTCTTTTTCCCTTATCTTTCTCTTTTTCTCTTATCTTTCTCTTTCTCTTTTTTTCCTCTCATGTATTTTCCTTTTTCCTCTCTTTCTCTAACTTTGTCGCTCTTTGTGTCTTTCTGTACATAAAATACAGATGTATTATTATGTTATTTGCTGGATTAAAATGTTAAGATATTGCATTAAATGAATGCATTTTTATTCCTTTAGTTGTATTATAAGTATCATGTATTTTAGACTGTTAGATATAATTACTAAAACTTATAAAAAAAAAATTTTTCCAGTTATGGTGGGTTTTGCTACTAATCAGAACATTTTTGGGTAATACACTTTCTGCATGCACTCAATAAGTCACCATGTAATTTTTCTTCCAATGTAATTCAAATACCAATTTGTGTAACATTTGTTACTGCCCTGCTGTTATTGTATCGTACAGGGAAACACTGTAAAATGTTATGACGTACTAATTTTATTTTAAAAATTTCTACTTGTTAATAGGGTGTGCTAATAGTGGTTTTAGGATTTCGAATAGTTTTCGAACGAATATTATTTTTTTCGAATAATTTTTGAATTTTTTTCGAATTGTGTTTCTTCAAATTTTGATATACATTTGCCAGTGCGTTATATTGGTATTTACAAGGAGATATAGAAATGCACTTTGCTCTATTAATATAAGCATAAAAATTTAGCAGTTTTTACTTGATAACCTTAAACATTCCTAAAACATATATGTTTTTGTTACTTTGTACCTGTTCTTACAGCAATATGCTGTTCTTTCTTCTCAGTTTTCTTCTTTTATTATGTCTGTGAGGAATCACAAAATTCTTTTTGTAAACAAGTGCTTATTACAGATGGCACTGCTGATCTAGTTTACTCTTCCCTAGGCCTACACGTATAAAGATGAAAAGAAAAAGTACTTTTCTATAATATTTTTGGAAAAATTAAACTACAGAAATTTTAAAGTTAAATTAATGTGTAGTAAATTATTACAATACTACAAAAAATTAAATCTTTGTGTGTAGTTGCTAATTACTAATCATTTTTCAAACCAATTTTGGTAAAATAACAGTGAAACTTCCAGTTGGTTTCACGTTTGGAAACATTCGTAGTATGGTTTTATAGAAATTGTGAACATGTTCAACCGGCTAATTATATAACCAAATAAAAGTATCGGTGGTAGAAAAAAGTTTAACCATAGTACACTCACATTAACTACTTCGTTCATGGCCTTACTTACTTACAAAAATGTTTACAAGGTCACAATATTAGCAATGCATAAAGTTCTAGTGTAAACCGCCGTAATTTCATCCCAACAAATACCTTGGATCTGCACTTTCGTCACATTAAATTTGGAATTGCAGACTACACAAACAGCTAAAAATAATGTTTCCCCACGTTTTGGCCATTTTAATTCGTGTTCCCACATTTTGCGACATTGGTAAGAATTCACAATATTTTTCGTTTCTTTACTTAACAAAAATAAGAATTATTATCTTCCCTACAGCAAACATTTTATGTAACTATATGGCACGGCGTTAAACGTAAACAAACAGCGTCAAACACCTTTTCATAGATGTATGTACAATAACTAGGTAGACATCAAACTTTCGCTGCCGAGATAGCGGTGATCACGTTCTTAGACCGTTGACGAGACCACCGCTGCTGCCATCTTGTGTATATCGAGATGTTCTGTTAGCGCGTATTGCTACGCTTCGAGTGCCAAATATGCTATGGGTATCTGGGCGAGTGTATCTATGGTCACGAATGTGATGCTACACATGAATATTTATTTATTTATTTATCATTCAGCCTTCAGTAGCGCACAACAAATGTTTACATTGAAAATATAGCGTTCTTTCCCTTATATTTATTTTAACCATTAAGTATCCACGAAAATGGGAAAATCCTTTAAATTATGTTATGTTTGTAAGTAGAAATAATAGCCTTGTTACCCGCTCAGATTATTTTAAGAAATGATTAAAATTCGCTATTCGAAGTTGTTTGTATACTTCGAAATTTGAGAATCTGGTATTTGTTTTTCGAATACAAATAGTTCAGATTTACTATTCGAAAAATATTTGAAATTTTGAATATTCGCACACCCCTACTTGTTAAGTTACAATCTATTAAGTTTACGTTGAATGTTTCCACTTGAAATGTTTTCCGTTTTACATGTGTGTGTTAACCTTTCTAAGAAGTTCGATTTTGCGGGAAGAGGCCATTAGGCTTACAATTTAAATAACAATACAATACGGTGCACAAGTACTTACAGAGTAGTACTGTCACTCGCCTGTGTCCCCTACCTGAGGTCCCCTGTCGAGGTCGAATACCCGGGCTAGTTGAGCATCTAAGACGTGGGCTCGAGCAGGGTCTTATATGTCGGTGTATCCGGAGAAGTGGGGCCCCAGAGTGAAGATACACTCTGACAATCGTAGGCAGGGTGATGGTGCGGGACTACTCTCTTATCTTATGAAGTGGGTTGGGATCATCTCCCACTTACGTAGAATGGCTGTCTAAGCAGCTGTGCCTTCCTCTTGGATATCGACTTTAGTTTTGGCTCCTGTTGGGCCTCCTGATGGAGCTGGAGTACCCGTGGGTGAGGTGCAGGAGCTGGGGATGGCTGTGTTTTTAGCGGACTAAGTAGTGGCCGTACCCAGTGACATGCCTTGTGGAGGATGTGGCTGACTTGGTCGGGATTGCGTTTTTTTTTCCGGAACTGGCGGCAGAAGCCCGGAAGGGCGGCTGGCGTCCGGGCACCTTCTGCGGTGCCGGAATGAGATCCCGGAAGGTATGTTAGCCACAGGAGGGCTTTCTGTGGCTTTCTGTGGCTGCTTGCAACTTTCGCTTCTCAAGAGAACGTGCCTCCTCGGGATCAATGTTAATAATAAACACTGAATCGTTGGACATAAGTATCTCTTTAAATAACACACAAGTTCTTATATTACGTTGTTGTATTTACAATAAACGTACACACGTTCACAGTGGTAGGTGTACACTAATCCACATAAATTTATCACTTTGGGTGCACTCTAGTCTCGTGGCTAACAATTCCAAGATGGAGTCTCGCCCATTTCCAATTTCCGTAGGGCGGTTTCCGACATAAACTTCCGGTACTGAGGTGCACCATGCGGTGCAATAATAAGTGGAAGGGTGTGTTCCCTTTTACCCCGTATGCGATTACTAGGTTCTTCTTACTACCCGAACTCGCCCTGTGGCATCAGGAGTGGGTAGAGAGGGGGAAAATGCTGCCTATGGTGCACTTACCAGTTCGGAGTCAGCTAAAGGTTGCAGGTAGTGAATAAGTTTTTGGTGCGTGTTGGATGGGAGAGCTGCCTATGGCGCACTTATCAGTTCGCAGTGAGCACTAGGTAGAAGGAGGTAGGAATAGTAGGTGGAATGCCCAGGAAAGGGTCGGTGGGAAGCAGAGCCCTAGACTACTGACTTTAGGACGAAAGCTCATCCTTTATATACCCCAGAAGGGGGTGGAAGTCCCGTTAGCGGGTGGTGCTGTGGTCGTCCGCTACTGAAGGCATGCCACTCCAACACTCGCACATTTCTCATGAAAACAAAAACTATCTTCGCTGTTTCCTAACTTTCCCCGCGGAACATGGAATATTCCAGTGTTGCTGAAAATTTAAATAAAGCGATATTATATGCTTGAATTAACACGCTGCATCAAAATATTAATATAATAAGTATACATAAACATGTCTCTAAGATTATTACGTTTATTTGACTCCGGCATCTTGTTTGTATACATTTTTGCAGACTCGTGTTTTTCAATGTCTCTCGTGGCATTATATTTTCTACTTGCAGGTTTACAAAGGTAAGTTATTATTATTTTAATTATTTTACAACATCTTTAATGCAGTAAACCACAACACAGGGCGTAATATTAATAAAGCTGTCCCTTCAACAAATAGGCAGGTTGGCCTAACCATAATTTATACACAAAAATGTGGGACGAGTGTAGAAATAATCTGATAGCAACTACGGGGTGCGTCAGTAGCCCGGCCGGCGAAACATCGCAAGCCTCCGCGCTTCCGCGGAAAATGTGTTCGTCCTTTCTTGTGTGTGTTCTATCAACGAGTACTACTCTGTAAGTACTTGTGTACCGTATTGTATTATTAATTTCTAAGAAGTTCTGTTATCTATGGTGTGGAGGAGTCAGTTCATAAATAAATTTCGTTGGCAACCTTTTCTTAACGAGAGAGAGACTGTAAATAACTCTTAACACCAGTACAAAAAATAAATCATGTGAGCAGTTTGAAAAAAGTAAAAGTTGTTTATTTAATGTTGTGATCTTGTGAGATGACTTCTCTAGTTGAAATTTTGTATTGTATTTTTTTTCCTTTTTCCTTTTCTTTAAGGCTCTGGAAGGTCAGTGGAAAGATCTTAATACTCTGATAGACGAGAGGCAGCGATTGAGTAAGGCACGTTCTGAGCAGCTGGAAGCATATGAGAAGTTAAAGATACAGGTCCTGACTTGGCTGACCACTATGGAGACTAAAGTAAACAGACTTCAGCCTGTAGCTATTGAGCTAGAGACACTGAAAGTGCAGACAGATGAGATGAAGGTAAGTGTCACTATCAGGTTTGCTTCAGTTGCGTTTTTTCATGGCAGGAAATGGGTTGCTAGACTTTTGATTACATTGTCAATGTTTTTTTTGCCTTAGTACATACTTAGAACCTGGTGATTTCCGTATGTACCTAGGTACCACCCACCCTTGTGAAACTTCTGTTCCCTTAATTTTTTAAAATGATATGTTGGGGAAAAATGTTATTGCAAATCTGAATGGAAATAAAAGTATTTTGGTAGCCGGAGGTGGTTTGCTTTTAAACTGTGACAAATTTGAAGAATTACTAAGTACTCTGCTGACTTAATACATTGGTATTTTTACTTAAGAGTGTACAATTAAAATAAAAATGATGTGAGAGTTGCAGTGTGGCGACATGCGCACAACAGATAAAAAGATGCTGTGACATAGTCTGCAGGCTCTGCTCCACCATCCCATCTTCTCACTTGCATTGCTCCATCCACTCATTATGCCATCATTTCAACCATCCCCTTAAAGGTCTGTCATGGTTCCATGCGGGTGTTACAGCCATTCATTGATGTAAACAGTTAACTGATTGTGTTTTTACAGTATCCAATGAAACTTGGCAGGTATTTTACAATATGTTTATGTTTAATTTAAATGCTCACAATTATGCACAAATGTACCTTGCAAGCAAGGTTGTGCTTGGCAGATTATTGGTGTTGTGGCATTGTTTCAACAACATGCAAAAACAGACCAAATGTATGCAGTCCGACTAACGTACCACCTGTATCCTACTTTTGCGAACCAGATTTTTTGGAAGAAAAGTGTGAGTAATTCATGGGTATAAAAATTTAGTTAAAAGAGTCAGTGAAGTGAAGGTCATTGTTTAACAGCAAGGTTTTTAGTGCAGAGGTTAGTTTGAAGCAGTGTCAGAATAAAGGAGTGGGGGAAATAAGAGATCCCTGAGAAAAGAGACTGACCAAGCGTGTTGTTCAGCATGGTTCCTACGTATGGAAATTGACGTTAACCCCGCCGGTAATCAAACATGGTTTGCCTTGGTAGAAGACGAGCACCTTACTAGCTGTGCCAACTGTGACCCCTTGAAGTCAATGTTTTGAATGAAAATAGGTACTTAAAATTAATTTTTTCCCATTAACGTAGCATGTTTATTTATTTATTTTTATTGTAGTTAACAAATTGGTTTTAGCTACTAGTTCTACCACTACTATAACTACATATGTGCGTAAGTATGTGCAGATTTATCAACTGGGACAATTTTTGAGATTCAGCTTAAGACATGGGTTAACAGTATTAAGTTTTCGCAGAGCAAATTTATTTAACTGTATAACGTGTAACATTTTGTTGTACTTGACTGTTCAAAAGTAAAGATAAAATGGTTATTTTAAAAATGGTGTACTTTTTTTTTTTTCAGCCACTAAATAAGGAGTATCGTGATTATGCAAATACTATAGACAAAGTGAATGACCTTGGTAATCAGTACGACAGCTTACTAAGAGGTGAGAGAGCAGAGTCGCCAACTCGAAGACGTAGCTCAGCTTACAGCCCCACGAAGAGGACTTCCGTGACTGCCAGTCCTCGTAAGTCTAATTTATATTTTGTTGAAAAATCTTCCAATTTTCTCAAATGTACGAAAAAAAGTAAATTTAATGTTTCTTATGTAGTACGTCGTTCATCGCAAGATGGTCGTTCACCTTCTCCTACAAAGGGTGGTAGTTTCTCGGTTACGAGTCCAGTTTCTCCAGGTGGATCAAGTGGCTTTAGCAGTAGACGATCTTCTCAAGAAGGTTTTCATCTTGAAGGTTGGCATTTGTGAACTTTGGCTGCTATGTTAATGTTCATTTTCAAATAATTACACTTACATGTACGAGTTGTTTCACTATTGACAAACATAGGTATGCAATTTTAAAGATGGAAATATTACTAAATTCATGATGACTTGTTTGTGTAATTTGTGTGGTTCTCTTCTTTTACCCAGAACTTTCTCCAGTCCAGCAACAACTGACAGAAATAAACAACAGGTATAGCTTGTTGGGTGTGCGGATATCAGACCGTCAATCAGAGCTTGATAGCATTCGTGAAGAGGTGAAGCGACATTTGGACAATTTGCGGTCTCTTGGTATATTCTTGGATAAAGTACAGCGCAACATTCCCAAAGAGTCGGTGCCACAAACCAAAGAAGAGGCTGGAAAGGAAGCAAAACAAGTGAAGGTAATTGTTAACCAGTTGCGTGGGTGGGACGACTGACTATTAGTCACTTGCTTCTCTGCATCTTAATTGATATGTTTTCAGGCTATTTTTAGACTCATTTTTGCCATCTCTGCCATATAGTATGAACTCTCCAGTACCATTAGTGACAGCCTTGTATGCAATTGGCCTCCTTCCTCCATGCTGATCACTGGGTAAATACTTGGTTAATGTGGAAAAAACAAAGTGGAGTGGATTGTAGTGGTAGATGTTTAACAACAAGGTGTAGCAGTAGTGAGGGAGATAAAGTGACCATGGAGTAGCATGTGAAATGAGAGATTAGGAGATGTTAAAAAGTTCTTGTGGCTAAACAGTTGTTGATCAACGTGTGTCATGTTTTTAATATGGGAAAATCTGGCGTGGCAAATTGTTTGATCACATATCACTATGACTCCCACAAGAATGGGAGGGTTCCCATTCAATAATGTAATCAGGTGTAGAGATGTAGACAGCAACATCTGTCCATTGTTTACTTGCAGGTAAGTTCCATGATCACAAAACCTTCATTTTCGTTCACCCAGCACAAGATTGTATAAAAGTATCCACAATAATGTACAGTACGTCTGCAAAATTAGCTATTTTTGTAACCCTGGTGGTGGTGGATTTATGCTTGCAAATCTGTTTAACATAATGGGTAAAAAAACAAATAAAAAAACAGGTGTATTGTTGACCACACAATAGTAACGACAAACTAATTACACAAATGTTAAAAACAGCAATAACGTACGCACTATTACACAATAAGTGCTGTAAACACACTACCACTCTCATTATTGCGTGCTTGTCAATAGTCTTCATGTTAAATAACATATTTACATAGTTATGGTTGTACGGCCAAATAATCCTATAATTAAAAAAAAAATTCCGGCTGTATGGTTTTGGCACAAACTGACTGCCTGCTGAAGAAAAGGCTAATAATCACTTCTGTGATTTCTTAGAGCGCAAAGTCGATACAACTATTGCTACTCACAGACGTTGCAGTTCTGAGATAATATGTTTCGAGAACACACCATCAGTTGCTTACGTTGTACACATGTGCCACATTCACTAAAAGTGAACGATACACCCACCAAGCTGGCAGTTTTACTGCCACTAGAGACAGGTGCAAACATTATGAAAATTTTTTTTCAAAATAAGGTTGTGGCCATTACGTGATGGTGGACTTTTTTGCCAGTAAGTATGGTAATTGTCTCACATACTGTATTTATTTAAAAAATTATAGTTGACAGAAGGTTTATCAGTATTGTATGTTTTTTAGGCTGTGCTGGAAGAAATGTATGAGAAGCAGTCGCTTCTAGACAGCACCAAGGCACAGGTAACAGACCTCTTGAAGCGACGGTTGGGAGCTGCAGGATCGGATACATTGCACGACGAGCTGATTGATATTGTAGAACGTTGGAAGAGCCTCAATGACTGTTGCAAAAACAGGTAAGACATAAAAGAGTTAACATTAATCATTCTCATGTATGTATGTATAAATAAAAATGTAGTAAGTATTGACTGTGTGAAATGCTGTTTTCAATATGGTAGCTAGAAAACAAGATTGTAATTAATGTTAACTATCCCTTAATGTAATTAATTTCCTTGTTAGTGAAATATTTAAATCTACTATTTTTCAGATTTATTTATTTATTTAGTTATTTATTTTACTAGGGTAAGTGCGTGGATATGTTTTTGTTCGGGGGAGGAAATTTAAGTTCATGAGGTACTAAGTTCTTTTCAGTTATAAACTCTACACCGTATCCAGTTGGAACTCCATATTTTAAGTGTTGTTTATGTCTTTATCAATGTGTACCTACTATTCAATTTGCCTGGCTTTGTATTACGTTTATAATTTTTGTGCATATTATGTTAAAAAATATACCGTAAACCCCCGATCTAACGACATCTGCGATCTAACGACATCGGCGATCTAACAACATAATTTTCAGGATCCTACAAAAATTAATATTTTAAAAATTGATCAAAGCTAAGCAAAGTACAATAAATTACAGCAAAACATTATTTAAAAATAATTATGCATACATTAAACAATAACATACTGCAGTTATAATAAATTAGTAATATGCAGCTGTGAAACAAAAAGAAAAAAACTGTTGAAAAATGTTAGAAACTTCGGCTGCAATATAGTTGAAGCGCACGCTGGGTGAGTAGGCTGCCCGCGCAACACCGACATATGTGAGACGTTATGACTAACACTGCCTTATCTCCTAATGCTCCCCCTCACTTCTCCACGCTCCCTCCTGCCTGAAATTCCCTCTCACACTCCTCCACGTGTCCTTATCTCAGCTATGCAGTTTGATACGCGACGTGGCATAGCAGTGGTAATTTACGAACTTTTTTTTGAGGAAAATCGTCCGTGTTGCATTTTCCTTTGTGAGTACTGTGCTCTAAGAAACATGCCAGCTAAACATAGATAACAACCCTCCTGACTGTCCACGCCAGCCAGTAACCATTCATCCCCCACTTCCCCCCGGACAAGCCAGATTGTGCTTGTGTGAACGTACATCAACTGCAGACGGTCTGATAGTCACGTGCAATTTGCATCTTGTCTCGCCACAAAGCAGAGCCTCATGTTTGTATTTCCTCTCCCACTCCGCGACTCTCTCCCATGTTTCCATGTCTTGTGATAGCCCAGGTGGGTGGGGGTTGAAGAGACGACACAGTTTTTTTTTCTCCCTCATTACAGCACGGCAAAAATAAAGGACCAGCATTGCACTCAGTCCGTAAAAAAATATCCAGCGTTATCTCATCTTTTTTTCTCTAGTGACAATTGAGCTTGGCTTGACCTTGACAACTTCCGCTGTATTATTGATCACTCGTCACGTGACTATGAAATAGCTGCGATGTAAAAACGGCCTACAACGCAAACACAACAGTCCCGTCGCCGTGTGCGGCATGTGGGCTGATAAGGTTTTTTGTTTTATGCTTGCTTGACAGTGGAGCAATAGGAGCGACTGCAGCTAGCGTGCAGAGAGCCATTTCGTCTCTATTCACAGTACAGAGCATTAAACTGTTGCGTTGTGCATAGTTTCATGATTTTTACAATAGGCATAAAACTTTCAGCGAGTAATTCAGTTGTTATTTTATACGTTACAGCACCTTGAAAAGTCTGTTTTTTTTTTGTGGCTCTAAATTCGCGTTCATAATAAGCATTCAAGTTTTTTTATAATTACAGACTTTTTTTAAAAATGTTTGTTTTTTAATAAGCACTTTTATTAGTATCGCGTAAATGCTTATAATGGCGACATCCTGTAACAGTTCTTGCACAATAAAAAAAAAGACTCTAGGGCTGTACTAACGAGTTGTTCTGTTGTGGTCTGAATGTGCTTCACGCGATACAAACAGGATGAATCATGCGCCCACGAGCTGAGGGAGGCAAGCCAAGGCCAGCGGACCGGCCACTCCCCTCCCCCATCCTACACAACCAGACCGAGTGTGCCGCACTGCCACACACGTCACTGTGGGGGATTGTGGGGTACTATTTTATTTGGAAGATTCCTTTTCATTGTATTAAGATATAACTTCAGTGAAAACTTTTTTAAGTCGGTAATTATTCTACATAAACTTTTAGGAAAGACACACGTAAAATTTTTTTTTAAATTTGTGGGGCGGGGTGCCAAAAAATGGTATGGGGTCAACATTTCAGTCATTGAAATAGGAAAATTAGTTTGCATTGTAATATAAATCAAAAGGTTATTATTACTTGCATACTTGATAGCATAATCTGCCATAGCATTTTGTGTGTTCTTGTTTGGCACAAAAAATTGAGAATGAAAATTTAATGTCAGTGTTTGTTACCTAACAACCATAGCAGTGCACCTGTGTTTAATATAAAGTACTGGTGAAAAATTGGAACAATCATAGGTGATCTGCTTAAAAACAGTCATGGCAGATAGCACTTCGACTCGACTCATTTTCATCTCCTGCACTTGTAGAAGTTAGTTGGGGAGGGATGAGGTGGAAGCAAGGAGTAAGGGTGGCAGTAGGAATGTAGATGGAGGAGTTGTGTGGTGTTGCCAGCTAGTTCCATGTGCCTGCTGGTTGCTGCCTAGCCACTGCTGCCATGTTTGCTTTCACATTCAGATTAGAACAATGTAACCTACGCCCACAAGTTTGTGAAAACATCGGTTTTAAGCGATTGCTTCATTTTACTGAAAATCACCCAATTTTATATGACGTTACTAATAGATTATATTTACAGCTTTATTGCATGTTTTTATTTTTTAAGTTCTGCAGTATTTTTTTTTTTAATCAAAAAGAAAAAATTCTTATGGACTCTTTTTTACATAAGGTCAAACAAAAAAAAAAAGTTATGTACGAAACTACAATTGCAACTTTGTGAAATTATGTATCGTTATGCACGTTTAAATGCAATTTTTCAAAAAACACTCTTTGAATCATGGGACTGTCCACTGAATTTGATGCTACACACACCTATGCAACTAACTGTGAAGTTGAAAGTTATTTTTCTCCAGCTCCCCAATTTTGGTCAGTTCATAAACAGATGTAGGCAGCTAGGTCATATATGAAGCCTTCAAATTAACTTTTAACAATCTGTTGATGCTTATGGTGAGGGATGGTTAGGGTCAGAGATGTAACTGAGCTAGTTTGTGTAATGAGCTTTAACTCCCCTTGTTCCTTTTATTATTCCTCATATTTATTTCATCCATTTTGTCAACAATCACATAGTTACTCATTTACTTATACATATCCTAACAAACACAGCCATAGAGGTAATGATAAGAGCAATACTAAAAACCTTATTACCAACCACCTAACTTTCCTACATGCAACACATCTTCCCCTCTTTGACAAATATTTATAACCTTAATAATAAACATTAACTCTGTTACCACACATTTTCTCCCCTTTGAAGGGATATGCATGACTAATGTAA
>PNEQ01001593.1:43959-110009 GCA_003012365.1 Medauroidea extradentata | reverse complement strand
CTCTGCCAACCCACTCACCAACCGATATCTTTCAAATCTTCTAATCCAAGTACACCATTCGTCTGGTTTTCTAAAATCAAAATTGGCAGGCGGAGAAAGCATGCACATTGATTCTGCCATTTTCTGCTTCTTTCTTCTTCTTTTTTTACTTGGAATACTTTCTGCACTTTTATATTTTCCTCTCAACCTTCTACCCCACACCTGACACCATGTAATGAGCTTTAACTCCCCTTGTTCCTTTTATTATTCCTCATATTTATTTCATCCATTTTGTCAACAATCACATAGTTACTCATTTACTTATACATATCCTAACAAACACAGCCATAGAGGTAATGATAAGAGCAATACTAAAAACCTTATTACCAACCACCTAACTTTCCTACATGCAACACAGTTTGCACCTGGGACAAGAACTTGCCTATAATGTACTGTATGACTAAAGTAATAATTTAATGATAAAAAAATACACTAATGCATTTTTTGTTGTATGTGTATGAGTTATAAGTCGTGCATATACTTTTGTAGACCCTTGCTTACAAGATAAATGTTGTTCTGTGTAGGATAAAATTCATGGAGGACTTGAAAGACTTCCTAGACACTCATGAACATTTGTCTAATTGGTTGAGTGCAAAGGACCGAATGATGACTGTGCTTGGACCTATTTCTTCAGACTCTCGAATGGTGCAGAGCCAAGTACAGCAGGTTCAGGTAACTTGATGAACATTATATTTTGTTTTCATATTAAGCGATACAGTTTAGTGACTGGAATCTGTTCTGCTGGCATTTTGTAAATTTTATGTTTTGGTCTTCGTCTTAGGATATGATTAAATGACTTGAATTTACCATTATAATGTACTCATTGCAATAAGAGTAGCCACACACAACATTAATTATGAAGGCAGGCTAAATTAGTATACAGCTAAGTTACAGGTATAATTGCAGCTGATTAAAGTTAGCTATGTTTGCAAAGTGCTACAAATGTGCAGTAATATCCTGGTAATGTGAACATTCATATCGTGAGACTGTCTAGTATGTAGTCTGTGTTCTGTTTGAAATTTGATAGCTGTCATACTTCGACAATTTACCTGTTTGTTACTAAGTGAGAGGGTGTGAGAGGGTGCATAAACATTGTCTCATTAAAATTTAGTCTTTGTTAATTAGATTTTTAAGTAAATATAAATGAATTTAGGCGTGGCTTTTAGTTAATTTTGTGTGATTTACTGACGTACTATAACTGTTAATCTAAATTGATGATACAGTAGAGATGTGAATTTTGTAAATACAAACAGTTTCGCCTTAAAATTTCTATGATTACTTGCCATGTTCAGGTTCTTCGTGAAGAGTTCCGCACTCAGCAGCCACAGTTACAGCATTTCACAGAGGTTGGGGAAGCAGTGCTTGCTAAGGTTGATGAGAGCTCGCCAGATGGCCAGAGGGTAGCGTCCAAGTTGTCTAATGTCCTTCAGCGCTGGGCAGACCTACTGGGCAAGCTTGAAGAGCGAGCGCTCAGTCTTGGAGCTGCTGCAGACACTAGCAGGGAGTTCGACGCTGGCTTGAACAGACTTAGAGATGCCCTTCAGGGAATATCTGACAACTTGGATGACTTGCCTCTTGACAAGGACCCTGAAGAACAACTGAGGAAGGTGGAGGTATGTTTTAGGTGATATATATCTGCCATTTAATTTGAGTGGGTTTGTTCTGCAGAATTCACAATTCTACCTTTTGGGAGTATAGTTCTTCTAAAAAAATCAGATTTTTATAACCGAATTTGCTTCAGTATTTATTTCTTGGAAAATACAGCACAATCTTGATTCTGTTGTCACAGTTCCTGTGAAACACTTAGTAAAATCAATACCTTATTAAAATTGGTGTATTTGTAAAATTTATGTCTTCATAAAGAAGAAGTCGTCATGAAATTAATATCTTTGTAAAATGGAGTATTTACAATGGAAAATTGACACGTGCTGAATTTGACCTATTAAACTGAATATATTTTGGATTTAAGTATGTCAAACTAAATGGGTTTTAACGTTTTGATAACATTACTTTTCTTCACTTTTTTTTATATTTGTCAGAATTTTAAAATAATTTTTCGAAAATTAACTTTAAATAATTTTTGTGAATTTCAAGAATCACTTCAAATAATTGCTGTTTTCTTAAAATATAAGATTTTTCTCAGTGTGGTCATTCAATTCCATATTTTCAGTTTTTTCCATAGATGTTTTTCTGTGCAGGACAAATATATATGTTTATTATAATCAGTAAGAAAATGTTGTACTCCTTGTTTAGGTAATTGTTAATTTGATTCCTTTATCTTTAAATTTTTCACTTGCATTATTGATTTTTGTCTTGCATCATGGAACTTATATCCTTATAGTTAAAATCAACTTTATTAACTCCTTTGCTGCATGATAAAAATTATAGTTATGCCAAGACAGTGTATAAAATCTTTTTCAAAATTAGTTTTTCTATATAGATTATTTTTGTTAGTTTCAAGCGAAAAACCAGGTACATAGTTTTTAGTGTCATTTAATTCAGTGTTCGACTTAAGTCACATGTTATAGTTCAGCAGTGTTTTGTATATTCGGCTACGTATTGTCAAATGTCGCTGTTAAGGAGTTAAAATTTAATAATAAAAGCGTTCAATCATGAATTTAATTTTTTTTTTAGTTTTCTTTGTTCTGTCGTAGTTTTTATGGAATTTTAAAATGGTTTTCTTTAAGAGTTGAAAAATATTAATGTATGCAATTCTCGTAATAATTTTTGGCTGTTATTTTTTCCCCCCCAGCTGCAATTAATTAGCTATGTGGGTGGTAATTTTCGTTTGTTATTTTGAAACTTGCAGTACTAAAATCAAATTGTTGCTGGTTATCTTTTAAGTTTGTTGGAACACTAAAATCACAGTTCATTTTCTCACTAATTAATAACATGTCAGATTGTGGTGTTACTGTACTAGGTTTCTTCAGTGCGGCAAGTTTCTGTTAGTTGCTTTTATTTAATGCATTGATTCAATTAAAGGCAGAAATTGTATTATTGTACTCAAGCCTTTATTGAATGTATTATTGTAAATTGACTGCTATAGAGAAAAACAAATGTGCAAACTGCAGCAGTTTTTTTAGAGGATGGGCAGGCCTATAACTGTATTGTTAGCTTATTGCTGTATGTGTAAATTTTTGTTTATGTTGTCAGAACCTTGAGCGGCAGCTGGAAGGTCAGCGTCCATTGTTAGCTGATGCAGAGGCAGCAGGTGAACAGCTGTGCGAAGTACTCAGTGATCCAGCCTCACGTTCAGAGATACAGGCCAAGCTGGCATCTGTCGGACGACAGTACAACAACCTTCAGAAGAAATTGGACCACCGAAAGGCGGAAATTGAAAGTTCTCTTAGGTTAGTAACAAGTTTGTGTACACAACACATACATAATTAGTTTTGATTGCGGCAGATAATTAATTTATTTGAAGGCAGGGAAATAATATTTTTTAAATGCACTACAATAATAAAACTTAATTAAATGTATTATGCAGTGTTTTATTTTGGAAATTATTTAATATTATTGTATCTTGTGTAAGGTGGTGTTTATTTTTAATTTTTTTTAGTTACAGCCACCAGAATGACAAGGGCGCGGTCTAAACAAAGAAGGAAAAATTACGTTGTTTGCTTTGTAATTTCATAATCACTGAACAGGTAGTTCTGTAGTTAGTATTAATGATATTGTAGTTGGTGATTTCGTCACCACGTGGCTTGTAATTGGACCTTTGTGTGCATATTCTGAATGTATTCTGTTTTTCTTTGTAATAGGGATGGAAGGCAGTTTGAAGCTTCATGTGCCAAAACTCTTGGTTGGTTGGCAGATGAAATTGATGGTATGTCGGAACGCTTGCTCATCTCTGCAGATAGAGATATACTTCAACAGCAGCTTGACCATCATGAGGTAAGTTCATGGGGTTGAATTTTTTACATGCTATATATTGATGATGATATAAATATATTGAGGATGATATTGTTTGCAACGAAACTGTACTTCCTGGCATTTTGACAAACAGCATTGTGGGAGCTGTTGTAAACCGTAGTTGTGGTCTTTGCTAAGCAGACATGACATCAGCATGTACATGCCGTGTTTTTTGTTCCTTGATAATGCATTTTTTATTATTATTACTAATAGTGGTGGTATTTTGTGTGTACATTTGGGTTATTTCTGTGGTTTTGATGTTTGTGACTGGAGAATATTTGTAGAACAGTAAGTAATAGCTTAATGTACCTTGCTTAGTGGTATTGCATCAGTCATACTTTAATACTATTTAATTAAATGCCGACAAATTCTTAAATGCAGTTATGGGTTCATTAAGAACAAAAATTTATTCCTTGAGTTTAGGCTGTACTGATTGTTGTAAATAAATGTGTTTAGCATATAGTCATTTTCTCTTATCGTTGTCCCAAGAACCTAACCACGATGTTTGAGGACTTAATATGATTGACTAAGTATTTCCTGTGTTCTTTAAAATGTAGAAAGTATTTGATGAAAGTACCTGCTATACAAGGTCTGCTGTGCCACCACTCAAGTAAATTAGTATGTTAACATTTTGACTGACAAAACCAAATTCAGTTTGATGACTTAAGTTTTAAAAGTTTGCATTCATAGGCATATCTTAATTTAATATTGTATCATGCCTACTTTTTGCACAGTCAAAGAGTGTATTTTAAATTTAATTAATTAATCTATTTAAACCTTTGTGTGGCTTACCAAGTTTGCATTTACAACTTTATGCAGGAACTCTGTCCTATTTGCCATCACATTTTTATTGTACTTTTTTATTTTTATAATAATATGCAAAATTTTACAGTACTTCAAAGAAACAACTGTAAATTATGGTAGCTTGAAACTGACAGGTTTACGAATTAAATAATAGCTGCTAAACACTTATTATTAAGAGAATGTACTAAATTTGTACGTAAATAAATCCAATACCATAATTTAATGTCAATTGTATGCCTTAGCATTAGCATTTACTTGTTCATTTTGGCTCTGCCAAAAGTATAGGATGGTGTTTTTTTTTGTGCATGTAGTGGTATGTTGATTGTTTAGGTGAATTAATTTTTCTACTCAGCTTTTTTTTTTGTTTTCTAGCCTGTATACAAGGAAGTGATGAACAAAGAGCATGAGGTGATAATGTTGTTGAACAAAGGTCGTGATATGTTGTCTCGTTCAACCAACCAGCGTACAGATACTCGTAACCTGCAGCGTGACCTCGACAAAATTCAGCAGCATTGGGACAGGTTGAGGAAAGACACCTTGGACCGTCACACTCGTTTGCAGACTTGTATGGTATGCATCAAGTTGATCTAATTTCTCAAAACTGTTTCTGAGAGATTTATTTCTGTAAGAAAAATATTAGTTCGCTGTTAATGTTTCTGCTATGTAATTATTTTGTAGCAAAGAATGAACATGAATTTTTTTGTTGGTACCGTTATCCATGGCCATCTAAATTTTTAGCAATGAGTTGGATATTTGTCGGCTTTTTCTTGATAGTAACTAGAAAGTTTCATAAAAAAATTAGACAGTTTTGATTTTTGAAAGTTTGTATATTCGTTTAGTATTGTTTTGAATAAATTGAATTCTATGAGAAAATTTTTAAATTAACTAAAATGTTTTTTTTTTTTTTGTGGAAAGTATCTACTGTATACACTGAAGGGAAATTGTAGAGGAAGTGTGTGTGTATGTGTATGTGCGTGTATTGAACACGCACAAGTACTTGCGTGCATTAGGTGCGTACATGCATAGGTGTGTAAATGCATGGGTGCGTGCGTGCATGTGTGTGTGTATCTGCGTGCATGTACTTAGGCTGGATTTTGTTTTCTAGCCTTTATAATTTTCTAGTCGGGTGCTTTTAATATATATCTCGTAGATCATAATACAATCATTTTAGAAAAAAATGTATGTTTTAAATGCAATTTTGGCATGGAACTTTTTGTACTATGTACTGATAATCTTTGAGGTGTAGCAAATTAAAAAATACTATTTAGTAGTAATGTTTTCTTAATCAAATACTGTAGCAGTAGTCAGCTTGCATATTGCAAGGAATTACAAAGTAAAGTGTAAATTTTATCATGTTTGGTTATGCTTTTAAATGGGTTTTACAGTAATTGTATTTACGTACTACCTAAAATTTTGAGTTTTGAAGTTTTCAAAACTCTTAGTAAGAAGCTGTATTTGGAAACATGTATGTGTTGTATGAGTAATACTATGCTTAATGGTGCTGCCTACCTGGGAGCCATGATAACAAACCTTTTGGTACAGCTTTAGCACCTTTTAATGTATTACTTTCAGACAAAAACACTTTTTTTCTTTGAGAAGAGGAAAATTCAGATATATAAATGTGAGAAAAAACTATGTGTAGGTGTTTTAAGTTTTTTTTTGTTTTCTTTTATTTTTGCAAATGGAAATAGTTATTTGCTCAGAACTTTCAGGGTTTTTAAAAAAAAGAACTTAAATAATATTACTTTATAGCAATTTGGGCCGCACCGAGATGAACAAAGTCACTGGTGCTACGTATGCAGGTTCGAATGTACTGACCTACGTGTAATATAACATGTAATTCTCTATTGTTGCTTCGACCATGGTTTTAGGATAGGCAGCACCTTAAAATAGAACACACTCAACATATGCTTATTTGTCTGGGAGTTTTATTTCATCAATGGAAGTTTTAATTTATTTATGTGTTTAGAGAAACTTTAATACATAATATGATTGCATTTTTATGTGTGTATTTTTAATTAATTTTATTATTGATATTATTAATTTCTAGGAGCATTGTCGGAAATTCTACCGTGCTCAGGAATCATTCCTTCCTTGGCTGGCTCAGGCTGAGAACAAATTAGAAACATTGCAACCTGCTAGCTTTAAACGAAAGGATATAGAACGTCAGTTAAGAGAATTGGGCACATTCCGCAATGAAGTGTGGAAACGCTCTGGAGAATACGAGAACAACCGCATGTTGGGCGATACGTTCGTAGGTGCATGTGACATTGACAAGGAAGTTGTGAAGGGAGAGCTATTGCACATGAAGCAACGCTGGGACAAACTGAACAATGGTGAGCACTATCTGTAGAAAATGTATTTTCATTAAAGTTTAAAAAAAATTATTTTCCAGCAAATTGAGCGTTAATTTTAATGTCTTCGTTATGAATATGGAACGTTTTTTTGTATATACTCGTATACTGATGCAGAATAATTACACTCCCAAATGAAAATTGTTTCCTTTAGTTTTACCACAAATAGTTCTGCAAGTTTTCTGCTTTTTAAAATGCTTATTTTATTCCCAAATGACTACTGTACTCACATGTGCAGAAGGTACTCAATTTAATTGCAGCTTTGTCATTTTGGCTTATTGTCGCTAATATTTGAGTACTCATGTTTCAATTTAAGTAGTAGTCGCCGATTCAGAATAATGTCATTTAAGGCGTTCCTAGCGCCTCTTTGGTTCTCTTTGAACCAAAACACAGTACATAAATTGAGGACTGTACAGTAACTCCACATTTTATTTGTGCTACGTTACATTTGCCTTATAACAGATTATGGTATTTGTTAATTACGTAATAAACAAAGTTTTTGTAATTTATTAGTCAAAACTGTTGATACAAAGTGGAAGGGGGCAGAGAGACTTCGTGACCTTAGTCTGCTTACCTGGGTGTAGGTTTCCCTCCTGGTAGTCTCCCCAAGGTAGAGCGGAATCGCATGGTTCCATCTTGTCAAGGAAAAATGAGGGAGTTAACCTGTCTTGGCCCCTTATGGCTTTTTGTTCCCAGCATGCTCATGGCTATGATTTCCCTCTCAATCCTCAGCGAAGGGCTAAGCAATGTGGCTGTGACCCGGTGGCAGAGAGCAAGAAGGTGTGAATGTCTCAACAATGGGTCGCAGTTGGGTTGACTTCTTGGTGCTTGTTGCCTGCTTGACGGGGCTGGTTGGATATCGTTGATGACATCGAAGGGGACTCTTTCGTCAGTTGGGTGGCAGCAGTGGAAGTGCTCTAGGCACTACCCTGATATGTACCTGGCGCACATTTGTCTGTCCGGGAAAAATGGGGTTTACTGTGGGACTGTAATGGTTCTTGCTCACCTTGTGCAAGCGAACTCATCGCTGAGTTGGGTGTAGACATGTCTGCTACGTAAGCCAGGCAGGCAAGGAAGGTTTGTCTGAGCTAAAGTGACCTTTTCCCGGTGCAGTTGCACTTGTCTTGGCATAAGTAATTCTGGTTGCAGATAATCGAGGAAACTGTCCGTGGTTTACTGGTGGCCATGTGGAATTCCCCGTGATTTGTGGGTGATTTCTTTACTCTTTTCCTTTCAGTTTTGTGTGGCAGGCAGACAATGGTTAGACAAGAGATTTTAATTATAGGTATGTTGGATAACTGGTACAATCTGGCTCACAACAAACATAAGTCTTGTTGCCTGCATATCCTTTGCCATCTTTTAACATGCTCATTTGTAACACAAATACAACCGCTAGACTCAAAATTCTCATAAAAAGTACCATTGTCCGAATTAAAGCAGCAAATGGAAAGCTATGTGTGAGTGGAAAGGTATCACACTTCACTCTTACCTGAGTTTTAGGATACACAAAGCAAATTATAAACAAATGTGTTAATTGGCTGCCAACTGCCATGCACAGTGATCTCACATAAGTAATACATCTTTGTTATCTGCAGTGTACATATAAATTTATCACTCTATCATTTAATGAGAGAGTTTTATTAACAAATATATATTATTAACAGATGCTGCAAACACAATCTACGACTCTATATGTTTATTACTACTATAATTATGGTTAGCGGACGACACGTTTGTACTGTTGATTCACAAATTATTTAACGACTGTTGCATTGTCAAATGTACAAGTTTTTTGGTACACATGCCAGTATTTAGAGATGTACAATACTCTGAACATACCAAAAGTTTAGTTCAGTAACAATTACCACTGGAAAAATAAGTCGGAAATATCACAATCGGATAAATGTTTTATTTTCTCAAAGTATTTTCGGACATTAACACATCATTGTTGTGGCTACTGCGAATGGTTTTTCCGTGTATCAATTTTCCGTTCCAGTTCGTCTGAACCAAAATTCCTTTACCTATTTCGTTTCGTCCTCGCGTCGGTAATGTTTACATGGTCTAACGTGCAGATTAGGTTATGTGACGCTGGATGTGAAGTGAACAGTGAAGTCTTGCATGGTTTTCGAAATGTGGATATATGTCTTCAGTACTAAACAAACTGCGGTGATGTGTATAAGACAAGAATAAAAATCTCGCATAACATTCTTTACAAAAAAAAAAATAAAAAAAAAATTGTCGTGAATTATTGACAGATTGTTTGGTGATTTATAAAATGTAATTTTTCTAAAACTAAGTTAAAAATAATCCGGGAGTACTTTACAGTAAGTTTGATTATTAATTTTGTTGACAACTTTTTTTGTGCATGTAGTGCCAAATTTTTGTTATGTTAGTACCAGAATATCTGAATACGATCGTTAGTCATGTCTTGAAAATTACAATAGAATTTTGAAGTACACTGTAATTGCACATGATGTCAATACTTGTATCAAGTTTTTATGTAATTTTTGTTTCCGTATGTCGATACAAAATTTTCATGCAATATTGTTGTTTTTTATGATACCGACAATACAATTTTGTCGGTTGGAAATAGTACGTCGGCGCGCTGCACAAATTGAGCCAATTATATGGTAGCGAAGTGCAATAATATTATGTTTTTTTTTACTTCAGAACTCAGGGTGAACGGAGAATAGTAAGTAAAAGACAGCAGAGGGCGGGACAATGACAGAGTCCTCTTTTATGCAGCTACCCGTGCTATCTCTTTCTGGTGAAATATTTCACTGTTACTTTTTCAGCAGCTGGTAACCAGTCATTGTGCAGTGGCACACTCAACAGAAAATTAATTACTAGTTGGTTTTTCCTTAGTTTGCTGATGCTAGATTGGCTGTCCTCTGCGCTAACATCTTGGGGCTTGACAATATTTACAGAAATACAAAAATTCAGTGTGGCTTAGTCGTAAAATAAAAAATATATACTTATTGTTTATATTGTATCTTTCTAAGCTGTGTTTTTTTTCACGTACTTTATTCTCATAAAAAAATATAATAATACTGGTTTAGTGTTACATTTCCTAGCAAAGCATTTGTAGAGTACAGTTGTCAATATTTTAGAATGGGTACCTTTTGCAGTGTTACTACCGACTGAATTGTAAAATTAGCATTGTGTTGGAAACTACTATGTAGGTGTATTACTTTTCTGAGGCAGTATGTTTTCTATAGCACAATTTTTTAAAAAAAATATTATTGCTTGTCGTTATGTTATCTGATGGAAGCGAATAACATATAATTTTTTAAAATATATATTTTGTATGTTCCAAAATTTTCTATTTTTGAATACTTTTTTAATGTTTTATCATTATGTGGAATAGTAGTTAATTGTTTAGCTGTGGTTCAAGTGCAGAAGTTAAGTTTAGTTACAGAGTATTTGAAAATTCTAATTTTTTGCTAGATGTTTTGGAGAGAACTCAATCCTTGGAAGACACAGCCCGTCGTCTTGCAGACTTCTCGGAGAATTTACGAGACCTGCAGCATTCACTGCAGCGTTGCGAGGATAAACTGTCCTCTCATGATGCACTTGGAGGAGCAGCAAAAGATCCGAAGTTGTTAGATCGAATCAGGGTTAGTTGAATAAATAAATAAGTAAATAAATAAAATTTCTTTAAATGGTAGTGTTTTAAATTAATTTTTTCAAAAATATCTAATTACTAAATACCTTCGGTGTTGTCTTTGTTCAGAATTTGAGGGAGGAAACAGCAGCACTGAAGAAACCTTTGCAGTCAGTTCGGCAGTTGGCAACTGATCTCGTGAATGAAGCCGGAGAACACGGTGTTGATGCTGGACATCTGCAGGATGAAGTTGAGACGATAGCTGACCGACTGGATGATTTGCAAGCTAAGCTTGATGACCGTTGCAGTGAGCTACAGTCTGCGGCTACAGCTGTTACACAGTTCAACGTACGTATGATAGTGTTATATATTCTGACTGTTTTTTGGTAGGAGTGTTGGTTACACTAATTTTTTTCTGTGCAGGATCAAATAAAGTCATTGACACATGATTTATCTGACCTTGAGAATGAACTGGACTTGATGAAACCACCTGGACGAGACCTGAAAACTGTGAGAGGGCAGCTGGATGAAACATCAAAACTTATTAAGAAGGTAAATGCTGTTTCTGTGAAATTACCTGAGGTAGTGAAAAAAGTTTTTAGTTCAAATGATTTTCTGCAATTTACCTTCTTATGACACTCATTGGTGTTTTGTTCTTCACGTAATCCTCTTCCCTTGCCTCCCCTCTTCCCAAAAAATGTATTCTGTGGTGTGGGTTGTTAAGGCCAGACACAGCAGTTTTTCAGTGATTTTGCAACGTAGTTTTCATATATAAGAATTCCAATATTGTTATTGTCACAAATGTGATATACAGTAGAACCCTGATTTTATGAGTACCGGAGTTTACGAAGTAGCGATTTTACCAGGCTATCAACAGGAACCATTGTTAATCTTTATTTTAAAAAAATTTAAATGAGAAAAAAATTAAAGACACAGCTGTTTTAACTTTTTATAACTTAACCTCGATTTTACGGCATCAGATATTAATACAGTGCATGTTCCTGACAGTACTGTTGTAAAATTGAGGGTCTCGCTATAGTGAAAACCCCTATTTTACGACAGTATTTTCGGGAATTATGGACTCTTCTTAAAATCGGGGTTCTACTGTTGTACCGAACTTGGTAGTTTTACTGCTACACAGTTTCTCAGATGTTTGCACTTAGATTACCACCAATGTGTTCATGAAAATAAGCCAAAATCAAACAAAAGTAATATTTTTGAACAAATGGTCTCTTATTTTGCAAAACTTCTAGATAGAATTGTGCATCATATAACTAATCTTAGTCTTAAAATATTCCAGCATATAAAAGTTTTTAAGTTTTTGCATCAATGTGATAAAAACTATGTATCATTGTCTTAATTATGCAACTGGAAACTTGTCCATTTTGTTATTGCTATTGTTAAATAGTGAGTGTATCACTGCAGCATTATTAGAGCAACATTGTCATTGTCACTTTTTATTGAAAACTGAATGTAAACATTTCAGCAGAATTGCATATTAGGGAACATATCTCTTATTTTATGCAAAATGTCTACTAACATGTGGGGGACGAGGGGTCAGACATCTCGCTTCCCACCAAGGCGATCCGGGTTCGATTCCCGGTGGGGTCTGTCTCCAGATTTTTGCATGTGGGAATTGTGCCGGACGATGCAGTTGGTCGGCTGGTTTTTTCTCGGGGATCTCCTGTTTCCCCCACCCATTGATTCTGGTGCTGCTCCATATTCATCTCATGTTATCCCTCACCAGCACTAAAGATCTCTATGTCGAGCGCTGACCAAAACCTCTTCAATTCACTAACATGTGCATTTAGCAGGTTGGCACATTGGTTACATATTGAACTTGCATCCGGGAGGACCCAGGTTCCATTCCCGCTCTGGCCTTACTGATTTTGGTTTTCAATGGTTTCCTGAAATAACTCGAGACAAATGATGGAGGTTCTTTAACATAGGCTGCAGCCGATTCCTCAGTTCTTATAATTATTGTCACTGCCTCTAATGACCTTACTCTCGACGAGACGGAAAGCCCATTAACCTAACCTTACCATCTAAGGAAGTGAATCTTTGGTATGTTTTGTACATGTATAGTATAGATTGTGGAAAGCAGTTTCATATTCCAGTTCCAAACTGACTGGTTGGACGTGTACATATGTAAGGATTTTTGATGTATGTGTGTTTACTTTCCTCTCATAGATTGCCAGAACAAATGAAGATAAACATATTATTTAGTACTGTTAATGTTTTGTTTGTCTTTATTAATATTTTTTTGTAGTTTGCTCTTTCTTTTACCCGTCATCATCACTGTTCAGAGTTAAATATGTTGGAGAAATTATGAAACATGAGAAATGTATTTTCAGTGTACTAGTAAGTAGGTACTAGAAACTTAAAAAAATTGTAACATGCCATCCACTATACACTCATCATGTCACAAACTATCATTAGTAGTAGTTGATTGCTGGCACATACACCCTACCTCTCTTACATGCAGTATGTTATCAGGCTGATTGGTCTTTGAAATGTATATTGATACCATCTAGACTACATAGTGTACACCATAATTAAAAACAAAGGAAGGTGTTTGTTCCTCCAGGTACTGTACCTTTCAAACTGTACACACAAATAAATATTAATGACACTGCATAAATCTGTTAGAAATTCTGCTACAATTCAGTATGCTATGTCTGTCATTCTTTTCATTCAAATGTTACGATCTTGTCCTTTAATGTATCTTGTCATACAAATACCAGGACAAATGAGTTACATAACGTAATTTTTCAGCCGCTTCTGTTGGAGATTTTGTCATCACACAATTGTTTGTTTTGCTGTAAGCATCACATTTTTTGTACTAAATGTCCATTCGTTAACTTGACTCCTTGAACCCAGAATGGTACAGTGGAGCAGACAAATAACATAAGCTGATGTACATGCCATAATTTTTATAAAAAAAATGGATTTGAGGTGTGCTAGATAAATTTGAATACTGCAGTGTTTGTTAAAAATCTTATTTAGTTGAAGCAAGACTCCTTATGTTGTATTTTATATTGAAAACAATTTTTTTTGTTGAGTGCTGGGTGCTATCTTGTGATTAAAGTTTGGTGGTTGGTATGTACATTCTTTATTTTAGAAACTCCCTACAACTAAGTACATTTTCGAGAGTAATAATTGGCTGATTTTGTAGTAGCATTTCTCGAATGACTTTGTTTATAAATGTTATATGTACTAAATTTGTGATTATTTTTTGGCAGATCGGGAAAGCAGCAGATGATGTGGCCAATACAGTATCAGCTGGTGAACGGCTTGTGGACAGTGGATTCGCTTCCGATATAACTGCCACAAGAGAACAGGTGGAATTGTTAAGAAGGCAACTAGCCCGCCTTGATGAACGTGCTAAATCGAGGGAGGAGGAACTTGATTCAACTCTTTCTCGTTTGGAGAACTTCTATCAGATTCACACTGCAGTCATTGAAGACATTGCTGAGGTTTGTTTTACCAAGAACTGTACTGGTCTATGTATTTTACTTGTTGAAGAATTCAAGCTTCAAGTTGATTTTCCATGGGAAATATTTAGTAATTGCTGAAAAAGCAGGGAATACATTTTTGTTAATGTAAATGTAAGTACTACACGATGTGTTTTATTTTAGGTAAGTGAGCAATTGGGCAGGATGAAGGCTGTCAGTTCAGAAGTGGAGGGCATCAGGATTCAGCAGGAAGACTTCAGGAAATTTGAGAATGCCCAAGTTGAGCCCTTGGTTCATCATGTGGATGAATGTAACCGTCTAGGCCAGGGACTTATCCAGTCTGCTGCAGGAGGAGTGAATACTGCAAGCTTGGAGAAGGACCTGGAGAAAATGAATGACAAATGGAATAGTCTGAAAGAAAGGGTGAGTTATTACCTTTAATAGCAATGTGCGTCAGTATGATTACATTTGTGCTAGTGGAACTTTTTATAAGATTTAGTAGAGAAAAATAACATTACAGTAGAACCTCGATTTTAGCAGTGACTGATTTTATGACACAGTGATTTTAAAAGATAATTCTTGGGCACTATTAAGCATAACTCCCATTTTACGAGTACAGTATACGAGTTAGCAATTTTGAGGTCATTCGTAGGCACCACGAGACCTCGTAAAATTGGGATTTCTACTGTACACAATTTTTTCGCAACCCTTTGGTATCTTTTCTCTTGTACCACATAGCCAACTATTGAAAATTAAAGTGGTGTTCGTTACAGATGAATGAACGTGCACGCAAATTGGATGTGGGACTTCTGCAGTCTGGAAAGTTCCAAGAAGCCCTAGATGGACTGGCAAAATGGTTGACTGACACAGAGGAGATGGTAGCTAATCAGAAACCACCTTCAGCTGATTACAAGGTTGTAAAAGCTCAGCTCCAAGAGCAAAAGGTACATAAAGAATTTGGTCTTAGCTGTAGAGTTTTAAAGTATATAGCCAGTACATTCAATGATGTTAATTAAATCACATACCTAATGTGAATATTTTTTTTTTTTTCAGTTCCTCAAAAAAATGCTTTTGGATAGGCAGAACTCAATGTCGTCCTTATTTGCAATGGGAAATGAGGTGGCAGCTAGTGCTGACCCCACTGAGAAGAAAGCTATTGAGCGACAACTGCGGGAGCTCATGGAACGTTTTGACAATCTTACGGATGGAGCCAGTCAGCGCATGACTGCATTGGAGGAAGCTATGGCTGTTGCCAAGGACTTCCAGGTACTGTACTGACTAAAAAAGAAATACATCTCTAAGTATTTTCAATGATTTGTTAACAATATATGCAAATTTTTTTCCTGAAAAATAATTTACATGGTTTTAACTTTTAGGATAAGTTAGTTCCACTTATTGACTGGTTGGATCGTACAGAGAAGAAGGTCAAAGACATGGAGTTAGTTCCAACAGACGAAGAGAAAATCCAGCAGCGTATCAAAGAACATAATGTAAGTTATTTTTAATCTCATCATTGATAAAAATATAAATATTCTTGAATTAAAAACGAAAGATGTAAAACCTTGAAATGAGTTTATTACTTACAGGTACACAATTGCTTTAAATTGTGTTTCATTTCTTTTCATGACATTTCTAAGTATTAAGTGTCATTCTCATATTGTTTGAGACAGGACCAGCTTCTATTACTAGGGACCCCTAAAACCAGTGAATAAAAATTGCAGATTTCGGTGTTCAAAATGTCAAAAGCGGTTAAAAAATTCAGTGTTAAAACCTTTGAAGCGATGTAAAAATTAAACTAAAGCAGTGAAAAAAATTTAAGTGTAAAGAAAAATTTTGAGTAAAACTGTGAAAATAATTATATTTTACCATCAAAATAATTGTATTTAACCAAACAGTTTTGATTTGCCTCATTATCATTAATTTTTTACGTTTACAAAGTATGCCTGCTACTTGACTCAATTGTGCAAATTAAAATTATTTTTTTTTCATAACCAGACTATATAAATATGTATCCTCCTTTTTGTTAAAACTATTTATCCAGAGTTGTTTTTTTAATTTAAAAAATTTCTAACAGTTTACTCAGCATATGTACAAATTAAAATGTTTTATACAAAAAAATATATATGGTTCAATTAAGTTAATTTGTCTAGCGTACCTACCCAAACAGACCAACTGTTTGGTATTTATTTACTGATGGAATAGCCAAAGACTATGTTTCTCCACGTTTTAGACATTTAAATTTGTGTTCCTACTCTTAGTGACACAGAGCAACTTCGTGATATCGCTATTTAAATAAGGATATGTCCGGTAATGTTATTAGATTATTTCCGTTATAAAAATCACAATTATAAAAGAATATCTCCGAAAACACTGAAACAAAACCTCAACTCGTAAACAAACGTGCGTTAAGTCACAGAGATATATATTGCAACTCGATGGTAGACTTGGAACTTATGCTGCTGCTACCGTTGCTCGGCCGCCATCTTATCGATATATCGAGATCGCTGTACCATGTGACCATGGTCGTGCATGAGTTGATACGATTTAAAGTTGGGGAGTGAATAAATCTGCGCTAATGTATGTATCTATGACTACGATCCATAAAAGTAAAATGTAAACAATCTACTTTTTACGCAGTCTAATGTGGAAAAGAAATGTATTTTTCAGTCTATACGTTACTTAAACCTTTTAAATATTAGTTAAAATGGTTAAAATTTATTAAAATGCACACATGGACAAATATAATTACAGCGAAACATTAATCATATAAAAACCAGAAATATCTGAAAGGAAAACGTATGCATTTCGACGATTGTGCCTCAACTGACTTACCACGATACAACCGCCAAGCCGTCTAAATTCGCGTGAAACATTGGTTTTAACGAAATTATGCTTAAATTCTCGGATAATTAAAAAAATTACGCCAAATTTTGCGGTATTTCGCAAATTTCGCGAGTCACTATTTTTAGGAACCCTTATCTATTCCTAACTTATATTCAGCATATTTGAATATTTTTAATGCCCATTTAGTTTTGAATTAAAATTTTCTGAGGTGGTTTTTTGTACAAATAATTTTTATTAACGTCTAGCTTTAGCCACTCTTCAAGTAGGTTAGTATGTACAGCCACCTCATACGCTTACTGGGAAAAATAAGGGGTAACGATGCTGATAAAATCACAAGAAATCTGCAGTACTGATTAACTTAAACATTATAACTGATTAGAGGTTGTAGTGTTCTTATACCTAGATTGTGGGTGGTGTTAAATCTAAGCTTGTGACTGTTGTTAATTTTAGGTTCATGGGTGTTGTTGAATTGGCTGTGGGTGTTGTTGAATTGAGGAGCATGGGTGGGTCGTGGGTGTTGTTGAATTGAGGGTCATGGGTGGGTTGTGAGTGTTGTTGAATTGAGAGTCGGGGTGTCGATAATGGATGGTCATGGGTTTTGTTAATAGTTATTTGTGGGTTTTGTTAAATTGTGTTGTAGTTAAATATAGGGTTGTGACTGTTGTTAAATAAAAGGTAATGGGCATTGTAAATTTATTACTGTGGGGTAATTATGTTTTTTTTTTCCTGCAGATTGGAAGAATTAAGGTCCATTGTTAAAAGGGTGTTGGATTAAATACTATTAATTAGATTATCTGCACTTTGATAACTGAGAATTTACTGTCGTTTGACTGCAATTTGGAATGTAAAAATAAATTTCATTTGGTGGTTCAACTGTTGAGATACCGTATTTTAGATATAAAGTGTGGCTTACTGTTATATTTTTGTCGTAATTTTATTTGTGTAGCTCTTTATATGAATTGGCGATGTATTATATAGGCGCTTCACAATGACATTCTGCGGAAAAAGCCAGACTTCACAGAGCTGACAGATGTAGCTGGTGCTCTGATGGCAATGGTGGGTGATGACGAGGCAGCTGTGCTGACAGACAAAGTGCAGGACATAGCAGAGCGCTACACTACCATGGTTGCCAACTCTGAGAATGTAGGCCAGCTTTTGGAAGCTTCTCGTGCTGGACTTCGTCATCTTGTGCTCAGCTACCAGGATCTTCAGGCTTGGATGGACAGTGCTGACAAGAGACTTGGAAAGTTTCGAGTACTTGCAGTTCACACTGACAAGTTGTTGGAGCAGATGGATGACCTTGCGGTAAGAAAGTTTTTAATTAATATGCAGTGTTATAGGTATATCCCTTCAAATGCAAATCTATAACTGATAAATATTTCTTTGTATGGTTCCAAGATGTGATTGTTTTGTGATTACATGCTATAAATGTTGAGACAAAGTTTTTTTTTTCCCCTGCTAAATTGATGTTGTGGAAAATTTGCAAGTATTTAATTTGTATCTCAAAAATTTGATTGTTAAGTGTAGGTTTACATTTCGTCTCATAGCAATTTTTAAGTTGTAATCACATTGGATTTTTACACTAGTGGTTCTTTTAGTAAGCCTGTGGTTTGTCTCCAGTCCGTAGTGTATGAGGAGTTTTTGGATGAGCTTTGTTTTAATGTGTGTTTTGGTATCCAGTAGTACTGGGTTTATTTTTTAAACATCCAGGTTTCTTCCTAGTTCCACCACGTAACAAATCCACATTCATCTACATAAATTTTAGGGCTGTTAAAAATAGTACAGTTGTCTAATTATCAACAATCTTCTCTAATGTGTTCAACTCTGAATGAATGTAAGTGCAACAGTTTGGTTCTAACATAACAAGAGTTTTGGAATTTATTGACTATATTGTACATGGATTCTTGTGTGTTGCCACAGTGTTATTTATTACATTGAGTTTTTTGTGACATCAACCAGAATGAAGAGATTTCGAAACTGCAAGTATTTAGTATGCATACTTTGTAATGAAAGTTTTGCCATATTCGAATGTTTTGAATGAGTATTAGCCATTATAACTTAATTTCAAGGACTTGTGTTATTCATTTAAACTTTATTTTCTTTCTCTTTTATTCAAATTTTCCATTCAAGTAAATATGGTAATAAGTCGAGAGTTCGTATTAAGGGAAATCGCATTGCAGTATTTTTTTTTTTTTTTTTTTTTTAATTACTCTAGGTTTCTAGAAAAAATTGTTGTAAACAGTAAAAAAGTGTAAAAAGGAAACCATATCTTGTGTGAAGCAGCAAATAGGGTAAAAAGAATTAGATGTTTGAAAGTGTAAAGTTGAGGGTTGTAAAAAGGGTTACTTTTCAAAATGCTGTACTTGAAGGAAACTTGCTACTTTACAGTTGGTATTGAGCAGTTGTTAAATTTTAAACTCCCAGTAGGTTTATCGACATTCTTTATAATGAAGATTACTTCAAGCGGAAGTACTTCGTAATGAGATTATACTTGTATCTTAATATGTAATACAGAATAAGGTTGTAGTCAACCTGCATGTGTTGTGTTCAAAATTCAGTGAACTTTTTATGTTTGATTACATATGTGTTTTGATTGCATACAAGTTTGATGTATAAACAGGACTTAAGCGAGGAGATAGCAAACCACCAGACTCAAGTAGATGGAACAGTTGACAGTGGCTTGGAACTTATGAAGCACATATCAAATGATGAAGCGCTCCAATTGAAAGACAAGCTTGATTCACTTCAGAGGCACTACAATGATCTCACATCAAGGGGAGCAGACTTGCTGAAACATGCTCAGGTGAGTGTTTTTTTTGCAAGGTTTGGTTTGCCCTGATTTAATACTGGTGATCCTGTACTACTTTATTTTCTGGGTATAACCATGTACCCAGTCCGTGATTTCTTCAATTTGTCCTTATTTCACATCTGCTGCTCACAAACTAATGATAACGGCTGTACGTTAACATTGCATGTCAACAAGAATTTGTAGATTACCATTAATTGTAACTTCCTAGATTTTTCAGAAATTTTTTATCTTTTAAAAATTCAAATTTAAATAATTCGAGAGATCCTGAGATTTATTTAATTAGATCACTGGTGTCGTTATATCCGGGTTAATTAGATTGAAGTTTTACTCTTGTGTGTGTGATTGTGTGTACCGTATTTCATCGCACAATCGTCTCATCTAATTTTTGAGATTACGGAAATGGTAAAAATACTTTAATCGCATAATCGTCGCACCAAAATGTTCTGTTTACGTTTCTGCATCAGAGATGTTAACTACGCTGAAGTACGACATTATTAGAACAAAATGGTTGCCGCTGGAATGAAAGTGGAACATATCGTTACTAGTTTAACAGTCCATCATCTTGTGTGTTTGTCTTGCGCGTGGACTTTCCCAACTGAACAGCAGAAGCCGAAAACAAAAACTTCAAGAGAAATGGAACTTAGAAAACTACTGGATTGATCGGTTTACTAATAACTGAAAGTGCCTATTTACCTGTAAATGCTGCTATTCGCGAAATGTGTTCCCACCAAATGTGCATATTTAAATATTTGTCCATTTTACATAATTTTACAGCACCACAGACATGCAAGGAAGTAGGTAGTACTACTTAACATTTTATCACTTAGTTGTATGACTGCATGGTGTGGTATGGCATACTTGGAAATGGGCTATGCCTTGTGCACTAAAGAATAAGAAAAAGCTCAAAAACTTTTTGGTTAGTTGTAGTGTCATACTCTTTGATTTACGAAAATGTTGTTAAATACTATACAGTATTTTAGTTTGGCATAAATTTTATTATTAATATAATTTTTGAAATTCTGAGAAGAAAATTGTGTAATTTGGGAATGTACAGCAAATTCTATTTACTTTGCACTACAATACAGGTATCCCAATTGATTTGTAAACATTTATTTAG
Source organism: Medauroidea extradentata (assembly GCA_003012365.1). Classification (NCBI taxonomy): domain Eukaryota; kingdom Metazoa; phylum Arthropoda; class Insecta; order Phasmatodea; family Phasmatidae; genus Medauroidea; species Medauroidea extradentata. The sequence continues at coordinate 89,071 of PNEQ01001593.1, read as the reverse complement.
CTGCACTCTTCAAGCAAATTGTGAATTTATCAAAAAATCTTTAGACTGATTGCAGTGTAATTATATGTTAACACTTCCATTATGATACATGTACTGTAGCACAAAGTGAATAGAATTTGCATTGCAGTGGCAGATTTTAAATTTTTCTTCTTAGAAATTAAAAAAAGTGAAAATTAAATATGGTTAAAGAAGGTTACATTTAAATCTCTCATTAGTTTTTTATTGGTCCTGAAATAATTGGGTGTCAACTATAGAGAGAACTTTGCAGCTGTTTACAGGTTTTGTTACTGTGTCATAGAGTATGGAGACTACGGTTAACTCCCCGTTCAATGACCTCAGCAATACTGTAATAAACCTCTTGAAGCATTGACCCTTCTCTCAGGAACCATGAAAACTTAAAAAAATTTCCTTAAATAAATATATATATATGAAAAAAAAATGGTTGAATATGTATGTTCTAAAAGTAGATGTCACCCTGCCTCCCTCCCTTTCACGACTAATTCATCACATTCATGCAGTAACTTTTTTGTCACTGTGATTTTTTGTGCCTTTGGCTACACTAGCCTGTTATTGTGGCTGTGATGTTAAGGGTGCGGTCTACCACAATTTTCATCGCCGTTTATTTATTTTTTGTTTGTACCATATATTTTTTTCTTCTTATAGACACAAAATGGGACTAAACTTGACTCTTATGAAATTTTTTTATCTGGCTTGTTAAAATCATATTTTGCATGGTTCCGTTTTAATGACTACACTAAAACCAACAGATGAACCAAACTAAAAAAAATCACAGTGGATAAATACATTGCAGTCTACAATGTCATGCTCATGAAAATAAAGAATAAAAATTATTTATATGTATTTTAAAAAAATGCTGTAACTGAAAATAAAAATTAAAAAAAATCAATAATTTTTTTAAAATAGAAATTGTAGCCTGCAATGACTTTATCCACTGTTATTTTTTTGAGTTTGACATATCTGTTGGTTTTAGTGTGGTAGTTAAAACGGAAACATGCAAAATATGAGTTTAACTAGCCATTACTCGAAAACTATGAGAGATAAAAAAATTTCATAACAGTCAAATTTAGTCACATTTTGTGTCTAAAATAAGAAAAAAAATATCTGGTACAAATAAAAAATAAAATAATGGTGGTGAAAATTGTGGCAGCCGCACCCTTAAGATTGTGATCCATGCTTTGTTCCTGGACGCGCTTGGTTTTAATATCTATTGGTGACCACTGCTTTGTTTTTTTTTTATTTTGATTCTGTAACACTTCAGTTATTTTAGAATGATCTTTGATGACCTTCACTATTTTTATTTTATTCGGATTTTGGGCTTTCAGTTTCAAGGACATCATGTGGGACTATGTAATTCAGAAGTCAGTGTTATTTACGATTTTAAAAATGATAGGCCTCAAACTGGTGGAATGAAACGAGTGAAAATCAAAAAGGGAAAAGTGTTCCTTCAGGAACTATGACTAGATAGCAGTTAAAAGTGGCATAATTGATGCAATTTGAACATGTCGTGGATATCATTTTGTACAAACCAGTTTCGCATGCGTGCACTTGTGTATTTGTGGGTGTGTTTGTGTTTGTATGTGTGTTTTTGTGTGTGTGTGTGTGTGTGTGTGTGCGTGCGAGCGTGTGTGTGTGTGTGTGGTGCATGCGTGCGTGTGTGTGTGTCCGGCAAGATTCCCACATGCAGAAAGTTGATCCCGCTGGGAATTGAACCGAAACCGCCTTGGTGGATGGCGGGGGCTCTAACCACTTCGCCAACCAAGGTTCCTGTATATCCAACAAATTGTAGATATTTCTTTATACTGTGTATGCCTTACAGTATTTACACGAATTTAGTTTGTAATTGTTTGATATTTTAGGAAACTCTGCCATTGGTCCAGCAGTTCCATAATTGCCACAACCGTCTTGTAGATTGGATGATGGGTGCTGAAGCTCAACTGCAAACAGCTGAGCCACGAGAAGAAGATATTCAAAGGCTGGAACTAGACATCCAAGGTTTGTATAGCTGAATGAATTTTGCATTTTGTTGTGTTATAAGTAAACTTAGAAATTAAATATTTTATTGGTTTTGGGCTTCATTGTTATTTTTATAGAGTTTCGTCCAGTGTTGGAATCGCTCAACCAGGTGGGCCCACAACTCTGTCAGATCTCCCCAGGTGAAGGGGCACAGACTATTGAAGGCCTTGTGATGAGAGACAACCGTCGGTTTGATGCTATTGCTGAGCAGATTCAGCGAAAGGGCGAACGCTTAATGCTTTCCAAACAGGTGTGTAATTTATGAAGAATGATTAAAATCAATATTTATCACTAGTTACATGAATAATATGTTCATAAATTTGAAGAAATCATTGCTTCACAAATACATTTTAAGTAAAAAGCAATAATATGCTTCCTAAAAGAGTGTTTATTATTGAAATGACAGTTGTTATTGTAATGGCAATGTTTTCTACAAAATAAGTATGTTCATTACTTTATATTGAATAAACATTGTAACTATGAATGAAATAATTTTTTTATTTTGCAGCGATCCCTGGAGGTAATCGCAGACATTGATGAATTACTGGATTGGTTCCGTGATGTGGATGCACAACTTCGTGAAGCTGAGCCTCCCAGCTCAGATCCAGATGTTATTCGGGTCCAATTGAAAGAGCACAAGGCCTTGAATGACGATATATCAAGTCAGAAGGGTCGAGTGCGTGATGTTCTTTCTACTGCAAAGAAGGTAATGTTAGTTTGAAATAATTCTTTGTAAAGAATTCCTTGGTATAACTGTTTTTCTGTTAAGTGCTTGTGAAATGCAGGTGAAATAATTGTTACTGGAAACCTGTTAACTGTATAACATAAATTGTGTGTTAAAATTTCAAGTTACCGGCAAGAAAAGTATTAAGTATATTTGTGGTTGTATCAAAATTTTTATATTTGCTTTTGTGGCAACAGATTTTTTGTACATTAAATCAGTATAAGAACTTTGGCATTGCAATGTAATTTTATTGTTTACATCATATTTTCATGTAAAAAACAAAACAGTCTTGTCCATTATGAGGTAAGCCATACTTTAAAGTGCTTAACTGTCATACAGCTATGATGATGCAGTTTTTGTGAAATAACACTACTGTTATTTACTACGAAATCAAATTAAGTCTGCCTGTATTATTGTTCCTTTCTTGTGCATGAATGGTACATCAGTTACTGGAGGATTTTCTTATTTTGATTATGTTTATGTGTGTGTAAAGTCTGTACAGTAAAAATTTTATAAGTTATTATTGTTAAGGCTCAAAGCATCATTTTAAAAATGTTAACGTCAGATGTTATATTTTGATTTTTTCCTTCATTCATACTTTTATCCCTACTAAATTTGGTAATGACATGATGGTAATTTATTGCAAATAACATACAATAAAATGTTTAGTATCAAAAAATGCATATAGGAAACTCATATTACAATTATTTATGCATTAGATTATTTCCTAGTGTAGTTATATGTACTTAGTGTCCATGTATGTGTTATTACCTGTCTGTATGTTTGAAAATCAGTGAAGGTTAAAGTTATTCTCTTACATTTTCATCAATATTTGTAATTGTAATCTGCTCAAAGTTTCGTGTATATTTTATACAAGACTTGCAATTTTCTGTTTCCATTTTTTAGGTGCTACGTGAATCTGCACAAGGAGAAGATACTGCAGTAATTCGTGAAAAGATGGAAGATTTGCGTGAAACGATGGACACTGTGTCAGGATTGAATTCGGATAGGTTAGGCATCCTTGAGCAAGCTTTACCTTTAGCAGAACATTTCCATGAGACTCATGCAGGACTGGGAAGTTGGTTGGATGATATGGAACAACAGGTACATACAACAGAAAGTCTCTACTGTACATGTGTCTGGATTTGTACAAACACTTCTGCGGGTTTTTATTCTACATTATTGTGTTTTACTGTGGAAATGGGATATTTAAGAAATTGTGCAATTATCAAATGTATAATTCTTCTAATTTTTTTTCGTCGATTCAAAAGATAGTGATATTTTTTAAGTAACTACATAAATTTTTCTTTAAAATTAGTTTTAAAAATGTTATGAATTTTCTCGTAAATAAAAGTGTTGTATGTAATTACAACAATTTGATTGTAAAAAAATATTTTAATGCCCAAGTAAACATACTGTAGTATGAATTAGTAATTTTAAGTTATGCAATAAAAATTGAAATTTTTGGATTATATTTTTATTCCATATTAGTCATGGAGGTATTCAAAATGAATACTGATGTACTTAGTGTTAGATGTTGAATTAATTTTTTCCTACCTACAGGTGGCCATGCTGACGATGCCTGCGTTGAGACCTGATCTGATAGCGCAACAGCAGGATCGAAATGAATTGTTTGTTCAGTCCATTTCGGAGCACAAGCCACTAGTGGAGAAACTGAACAAGACAGGAGAGGCATTAATAAGGCTTTGTAATGATGATGAGGGGGCCAAGGTGCAGGATATCATGGATGCTGACAATGCTCGCTACGGTGCCTTGCGTGGGGAACTGAGGCAACGCCAGCAGGCACTGGAGAAGGCTTTGCAGGTACGTTGCTTATTGTGCACGTCATGTGTGCAGACTTTTATGTACTTTTCAGTGTAATATTGACTGTTTCAAGTTAGAGCCATACTTGGTTGTTTAGTTAATTTCCAAGTGTTTAAACATGACTGTTATATTCATATAAACAACAATACAATATTTCTGTGTGCTAAGACATAAAATATTCTTCATATAAGGAATTGTCATTCAGGTAATGTATGTAATGTATGCCCTTGACTCAGGCATATTATTTGAGGTTTAAGCTTGCTGAACGAAATGCAGGAGAACATGAATTTTTACACAGGTATGAAATAAATGAGATTAAGAATAACATTTTGGAGGGTTTAGAAACAAGACTACATTGAACAACATACTAGCAGTAGTTTGTTATATCATTACCGGTCCCAAAATAGTGAACATCCTTGCTTAAAACATAACAAACAATATATCACTAATGGAATAAAGAATAGACGGCTAGGTTAACCAATTAAATATGTAGATAGAATGTTGAATTACACACAGGATAGTACATCTTGACAGAAACACACAACGAAAGAAACGAACACAAAGTCATGCAAGTGCGCGGTTGCACGATGTTTTACCGACCTAAGTTGACTTCATTAGGTGAGAAGTAGAGGCACACTGAGTTATGGCGGCGGTGGAAGCGTGGTTTGTGTAGCTAGTGGCCAGGATGCGAACTAGGACATGGCGGGGAGATTCAATATTAAAGGCTGTGAGGGTTAGAGGATGAGCCAGTGTACTGTTTGGATTATCTGATATTGAGACCTGGTGGTTGTCTGGACTTTGTTATGTATTGATGAGCTAGCTCACAGTGCCTTGTGTTCTGAACTATTGCTTGAAGGGGGTAAGGTAGCAGGAGTCAAAAGTTTTGTTTGTGTGAAGCAGCGTGTGCTGCAACTGGCTTCTCCAAGATGTCCACTTACCTGCTATAGCTTGTTTTGTATCTGCTCTGTGGCAATTCATTCTTCTTCTGAGGGTGTTGGTGGTCAGGCCTATACATTCAGCATTACAATGTTTACACTGTAGCTGGTATATAAGGTTTTCTGTTGCACATTTGTAGTTGCCTTGTATGGGATATGTGTGATTGGTAAGTTCCTCAACTCTAGCTACAAAATCCTAACTTCCTCACCACAAACAACCAACTTGCTTTCCAAACCCCCTAGATTAATCTTCAGACGCCCACCCAACCTTCGCAACAAACTTGTATGCCCCAAACTTCAACCAACAATGTCCAACGCTAGTACATCTGTCCCCGGAGGATCACACCCCTGCAGTAAACCATGCTGTGCCTCCTATGCTATCTATCAGCCCTCCACGTTTTCACCAGCAGACTTAACTTACTTCTTGTTAACAGGAGTCAAGCCAGTTCTCTGACAAGCTTGAAGGCATGTTGAGAGCTCTGGCTTCCACTGCGGACCAAGTATCTTCCGCTGAGCCTGTGTCCGCTCATCCACCTCGTATCAGGGACCAGATAGAAGAGAATGCTGCCTTAGCAGAGGATCTTGACAAGCGTGAAGTGGCATATGCCGCTGTTAAGCGAGCAGCAAATGATGTCATAAACAAGGCTGGCAACAAGGCTGACCCTGCAGTGAAAGGTAAAGTTTCTGCTTTGACAATGTTTAAAGTAAAATTTTCAAAATTGTTTAAATTCTCACTCATTTAATGATTTTACATAAAAAATATTCTTAATTTTTGAAGATACAGGAATGGTTGTGAAATTAGTGTATGATTAGTTGGCATATAAATTTTATCCACTTTCATAGTGTAGATTTCAGTAAAGAATATAGCAAAAGCTTGATTTCGACAGTTAGAAAATTTGTCTGGACAGAAGGCTTGAAAAATGTTCACATTATTGAGTAATCTACATTTTTATATGTTTTCACAGTAAAATATCATTTTTTCTTTCTAATTTTAAAAATATTTTGGAGGGTTTTTACTGTATCTTCCTTTCAGTATTTAGGTTTATTGGCATTTAAAGCAGTTAATTTGTCACCACCAATTTTTATCATGCTGCTTGTGAAAAGTATTGTGGTCTTTCTTTGTATTACATGTATTTGTTTTTCTTTTACGCAGGATGTAATAATATTTTTTCTGTGTACACTTTTTTTGACTAGTAAGGGGTATTTCTCTGTTGGTATGCAAATTGAATTTTTTGTGCATGTTTTTTACATCTAGATAATTCTTCTTTATCATCTGATACTGTTTCCAGCCTTTGGTTGCGTCAGCCTGATAAATTGCCTCAGTTGTCCTTTCTCCTCCCACCACACCTTCTCTATTACTCTTTCCAAGTCATCTTCTCTTCTTTTAACTTCCTTCCTAACCTGTTCCTCCTATCTCTCCATCGGGTCTTTGCTTGGGTAAAGTGTGATTGCAAAATTGTTTTTCAAGGATGGCCATTTAGTTGCTATAATGTAATTGACAAATTTTATTTGCAATATTTACTGTGTTAAGAAGTAAATTTTCAAAGTTTTTATTTATATTTAATTCTTCCGTATTTTTGCAGGAAAATAAGTTTGCTGTTTTTTATTTTACGGTGATAGTGAATTAAATGGTGAATATGTTTTGACCGCTATGTGCAGACATCAAGCGCAAGCTGGATCGTCTGAACAGTCTGTGGAATGAAGTGCAAAAGGCAACTGGTGATCGTAGCAAGTCACTGGAGGACACCCTTGCAGTTGCGGAAAGGTTCTGGCAGGAGCTGACGGCTGTGATGGGCACACTGAGAGAGTTGCAGGATTCTCTTAGTTCCCAGGAACCTCCTGCAGTCGAACCTGCAGCTATCAAGGAGCAGCAGGTGGTGCTGCAAGAGATCAGACACGAGATCGACCAGGTTAGAACCACTTCATTTTCATGTCTCTAGGTGCAACATTACTCGTTATTTCTTGTGCATGTCCACATATGTAAACAATAATAAATTCTGTAATACTGCTCTGGACAGAACACCATTTTTCTGTTTGGTTATACTTTTTTGAGATTCAGACTGCAGAGTTGCCAATTCATAAAAAAAAAAAAAAAAAAAAACCAATTTATTTATCTTAATCATTTTGTCAGTCATGTTTATTAATTGTTAAATATTTCTCCAAATGTAATGTAATTTTTCAGTTACTTAAAACATTAATGTAGATAATTGAATCTGGTTCATGCAGATATTTTATTTGCTTTTAAACTTTTTTTTTTGCAGAGAATATTATGCATGTTTTTATTATGCATATTAAGATTGTTAGGTAGTTTTACTTTTGTTTCTGTAAGTGGTAGAAGAAAGCAATTTGAATTTAAAAGAAAATCTTTTGTTCAGAATTAATTTCTTTAAAGGAGGCCTTAAAAATTGGTTTTTAAAAGTTGTATGTATATTCTATCTTTTCCATGAACTTTAATTTCTTTTAAAATATCTTAAAGTGTTTACATGGCAAAAGAGATCAATTTTATGGCTAGATGTGACAAAGTGTGAGGTTCGTTTTTACAGACAAAGCCAGAGGTTGAGCAGTGCCGCCAGACTGGACAAGAATTGATGAACTTGTGTGGAGAGCCAGACAAGCCAGAGGTAAAGAAACACATTGAGGACCTGGACTCTGCTTGGGACAACATTACTGCACTATATGCCAAGCGTGAAGAGAACCTTATTGATGCCATGGAGAAAGCTATGGAATTCCATGAGACCTTGCAGGTTAGAAATACCATCCATAAACATCACAGCGCTAGAAAGATTAAATTGTGGTGTTTACTTATTAATTTACATGTGCTGTCCCAGTATTACATTAATACAGAAGAATAAGTTACAAACTCTGTTTTACCAATATAGTGATTTTATGAAAAAATTCTTGTAACGTATCAAGAAATCCTTAAAAGTATATTTTTAAATAAAAAAATGAAAGAAAAAACTAAATATGTAATGTTATGAGACGGTTATGTGTGGTTCGGAGTTGTATTCAGTCAAGCTAGGATTTGTTAAAGACAATAAACTTACAGTGACAAGAAACTTATGGACATAAATTCTACAGTGACATCAAACACACAGCGACATCTGACATAAAATCAAATTTAAAAAACTCGGGACTGATGAAAATAGCAACCCTAGTCTCAAAAATTTATAAAAAAATGTAATACATTAATATAAAATTAAATTATATACATATGAATGTCCATTGTGCTGCTAAACTCGAGCAACATGACGTTGTGTATCAAGTGCATGTCTAGATCCTGCCTTTTGACTAAGGATTGGGGTACTTATTACCTAGTCTCAACAGCGTTTTGCCAAATGGCAAGGGAATTAAGATGGCACTAGTGTATCGCTGCTCACTCAGAATGTGCCACTGTGCAATATGCTGTATCAATTAAATGTGTTAACCAATTAGTAAATAAATATCTGGCGGTAATGAAGCTGGCCTAAATGTCGCACAATCTTACAACCGCGCAACAGTGTGTTCGTCCTCTCATATGTCCGTAACTATCAAGAAGTACCAGCCTGTGAGTACCTCAACTTTCTTTCAGTTTATTTAATTGGTTAATCTAGTTGCCAAAGCCTTGTTCACATACAATTTTAGGTGATTCGGAATAAAGTGAGCACTAAAAAGAGCCCTGATCAATTTCTATTTTCTGCCAGTTTATATCTTTCCGCTACATGTAAACATCAACATTGCCACGTGCTTTTATTTACATAGTCTTGTACAATGTTTACATTTACGTTAAAGTGCTCCGATAAATTTTAGCTACAATATGTACTCATTAAATGCACGGGGGCTGAATACATGCCATACTCAGTAGTAATCTTAGTTATAAATACCTGCGAGTTAACGTCTTATAACACTGGTTTCTCTGCGTCTACTCTTGGCGCTATTAATTACCATTACGAATCTCGTAAATCCATGCACAGTATATTCGAACTTTTAAATTAAAACCGTCACTAAAAAAACACACGACACACGCAACTCAAGAATTAAAATTCTGTTCAACATACTGCAGTGAACGACGTTGAATGTGTTTATCAGAAACCCATATTCATTACTCAACTGAAAAACAAACTGAATGACGCAATGCGGCGAAAACCTAACTCTGATGCCATCTGTCGATGAAATTTTAAACTATCTCTGCGGCGCGAAGCAATAGTGGCGTGTGCCAACGATAATCGACTCGGTTATGTCGCTTTGTACTGCCGCTGATTAAATAGAATTATACAGTCAGTAGGTATGTCAGTAAGAACTTAAATAAATATTTTAAAGTATATTAAATACTGAGAGGTCGTTTGCAATTGATGTAGTTTCACTAATGCTGTATTCAAATAAGAAAATACACGGGACTACATGCAGTTATTCGCTACCAACCATACAAACAAAAATGTTACTGTTGTTAATGTTGGCTTATATGCAGTAACGGCTAGTGATTTTTTTCAAGGGTTAAATCTTTAGTGCTCACTTTATTCCGAATGGCCTATAAATGTGTTACTGGTAAAGTGCAGGTGTTCCCAAAAGTTTTGTGTGTGGTACATTTACTTTCTTTTGTTTATAGTGATAAAACCAGAACATCTATCGAAAATAAATAGTTGTACCATGTAGACTTTTTGTAGGAATTACCTAATACTGTATAACTTATAAGTACACTATGTAGTATGTCTTACAGACACTTAAAAATTGAGTGGCTGGTAACTAGTTTGTTGAGAGTGGCACAGTGTACAAGCAACTACGTACAACTGTCACATGTACCTTTGTGGGTTATCAAACTTTTTAATTTATTTCAATTTTCTCTTACTTGTATGTAGTTTTTCTATATTTTGTTGGTGGTGATTAAGAGTGAAAGGGAATATAAAATGTGGCATAAGCCATCATTTCTCATATATGTTAGTGTTGTGAGTGCAGCGTAAGTCACCAGGTGTACACTTCACGCATATTCCAGCAGAAGTTTTTAAAGTTTTTAGCAGAATTTTTTTCTTTCACAGCTATGGCTTACCAATTGATGATACTGAAGTACGTTATTGTTTCACGCTACCAAGTGTATTTTTAATAACCTATAAATGTGTTGAAATATCTGGAACGATTTTGTGGGTTCTAAAAAAATGTAAAGTGAGATTTAACAAAACATTGATTTAGAATATAAAAGTTATCGGGAACCATGACATTTAGGTAACTCTTTATTCTGCTGTGTTGATTTTATATAAATTGAGTTTACAAAGATGATAGTGTTACAAAGTCATTGGTTTGCAGAGACATTGGTTTTTACAGACATTACAGATGTAGATTTGTACAGATGTTCATATATTTGTACAGATGTGCATAAATGTGTGTAGATTTTCACAGATGTGTAGGTTTGTACAGATATGCATAGATTTGTACAGATGTGCATAGAATTTTTTGCATAAATAGTTTTACAAAGTCATTCAGTAAGTATAGAAGTTTTTAAAGTTGAGGCTGTACTGCCCTTCAGTTGGTTTTAATTTGTCCTTTATTTCAGAATGTGTTCTACATTTTTTTTCTCTCTTGTAGAATTTGCAAGAATTTTTGGACAGTGCTGAAGATCGTTTTGCTAGTATGGGAGCTCTTGGTTCAGATATTGATGCTGTAAAGAAGCAGATAAACCAATTGAAAGATTTCAAGTCTGAAGTTGATCCACACATGGTGAAGGTGGAAGCACTTAACAGGTGAGCTCACTCATAACTGTTGTAAAGCTTTGCAACACCACAAAAGTTAATGATAATACAGTAGAGAGAGAAAGAGAGATTTTGGTTGAGAGAGAGATTTTGGTTGAGAGAGATTTTGGTCAGCACTTAACGTCAGCGCTGGTGAGGGGTGACATGAGGTGAGTATGAAGCAGCGCCGGAATGAAAAGGGGGGGAAGAGGGAGATCCCAGAGAAAACCCGCCGACCAACGGCATCGTCCGGCACAGTTCTCACATGTGAAAATCCGGGAACTGACCCTGCCGGGAATTGAACCCAGATCGCCTTGGTGGGAGGCAAGAGGTCTGGCCCCTCGACCAACCACGGCCTCCCCATTAATACAGTAGAACCTAGATTCAGCATAGAAAGGTTACTCACTTATGCATAGTGATGTCAAGATCGATTCCTCGATACCATCGATTCTTAACCAGATCACAGTATCGAGAATCGAAACGCATCGATACCATGTATGTCGATACCTCTGAAGCCTGAACATTTTGAAACATCAATTTTATTACAAACGTAACAAATATTTACATCATGAAGCTTATTGGTTTGTAGAAACTGCTGACGCGTATGTTTATATGTTAAATTAGACTACTTAAAACATACAAAATATAAGAAATGTCGGTATTTACATTACATAAATCACTATCAAAAAACTATAACGTATCGAGATGTGTTGGATATGGTAGCCTACTTACATATTTTATAAAAGAAATAAACAGTAAATTAAATAATTTTATAAAAAAACTCTGTTAATTTTTAAACTTAACGTGTTATTAGTGGTAAAGTAATCGGCAAGGTGCGAAATTACGTAATCGCAAATAAGAAAAACGTGGCTGGTAATAAAAGAGCTTGCTCACAAAGGATAAATTTCCCTGCAGTGGAACCTCGTTGCATCGTTCCCGTTTCTTTCGTTTTCCCACATCCATCAATTGTTTTTCACAGTCCCGACAAATTGCCTACATAAACAATGTTAAAAAAACCCACATGGATCGTGCATATATACTTAAGATGAAGTACAGATTTTTTTGCCAAAGTCGTTCAATATAATTAGTTAGTTAAGACAGTTTCTGCTAATTAACGTGTGTATGCTCGCGTAAAGAACAATTTCTCAATCGGCCACACTGTGTCGCCATCTTATTTTTGTAATCAAAATAACAAGCACGCTCACGCACGAGAACAGTAGCGGCGACAATTGGAAACCCCGCTCACATGTCTAATAATGCATTTTTGTTCTGATAAAGACAAAAGTTTCAAAAGCTTAGAAATATTTTTGAAACTGAATATCTTACCCCGTTTCTTCATGCTTTATTATGTTACTGGTTTAGTGATAAAGAACAATTCTTTGTCTAGGCTTATTTTCGTGGTTGCGCATGTTATGTGGCTAGACTGTTTGGTATGCTATTGTCTGTTATTTACATAAATAAAAGTGGTAGTTAATTATAATTTTAATCCGCAAAGTTGCCGGTGTCCACTCTACATTCTCTGTTGGACAATGTCAAGTGAAGTTTGGAAGTATTTTTGTGTTGACGGATCAAATAGTAACTATGCTGTTTGTAATATTTGCTCTGCAAATATATCCCGTGGCGGCCGAAGTTCGACAACGAGCAATTTGAGGAAGCATTGTCTAGATCCTGACAGAGTCAAGATGCTCGTATTTTTAAAAAAGAACATTTATAAAATTTAATTTAATTTTACCAAGTTCAGTTTCAGTATATAGGCATACTAAGTTATAGTGTTGATTGTCTTTGTCATACATGTAAATTTATCTCAAAATTAACATTTTACTAAGGTCTATTAAATATACTGTTAACTCCTGATTTCACGACCCTTCATAGTTCCCGGGAATAGGGTCGTTATTTCGGAGGGGACGTTATTATCATTTTGACAAATTTTCGGCGATCCCCAACCTCTAAAATGTCGACATTTACTGTTTTTTTTATCATTAAATCGGCGTTCACTCGTCTTTGGCGCAAAAATTACGTGTTTTTGAAAAATTATGTAGTTTTAAAAAATTATACACTTTTATTTTGAAAAGCAAACACATTATTTTTAAAAGTATGCCAGTGAAGTGGATCTACAACCTTTGTTTACTTCAATATAAATCATAAACGTTGCCGATAACGTAAATTCTTGCTCCTGCAACGTCCAGTTTGGGATGTTATTTTCAAGAATGCCGCAATATAGTTTATTGAAATAGTAATATTTTTCAGTAGAGTGAAGTATCTTGAATAAATAGGTACACTGTAAGCGGATAAATGACCTTTATTTGTCTCAAAATGAAGGGGAATCGATCCCTGTCAGATTGGTTTTACGGTTTTTCTTATAAATCAGGGAATAGACACGTTGTTTACTTTTTTCACGCTGACAAAGCATTGTTTATTGTTTCATTCACTTTTTGGAATCCATATGCCATTGTTTCTGTTAATTTTGCGGCCTCTGTAGTCGCGTGTGAAAATAATCTGCTTGTATAATGATTTTACCCTGTGCGCGAGTTATTTACACACTTCACCAATGTGCATGGAGAGGGATTTGATACTCAGTTTCAGTTTGTTCACAAACAGTAAACAATTACAAACATCAAGATGTTGATCATTATTAATAAACTTGGATAACGCCCTCACAGAACAACTTTAAACCTACACAATTATGGTTCACATTTTCTTTTCACCGACGTATACAAGTGTATCCACAGCTGTTATTTATGGTCGACCGGATTGCGTGTGCGTGCGATCTTTGAGCGCGAGCGCACGTGGGGGCTGGTGACACACCAGACACGCTGTTGTCAAGTGTCGTACTGCCCTATGCCACACATATCTGAGACATGCACTTGACGTTTGGTAGTGTCAATTATGAACTGTCCTACTTTCACTTGTTAAAAGAAAGTGATTTATAAACATTGCTGTGTATACATCATTAAATTACATGATGGTAATTAGATATAATAGCATTTAGTTAACAAAACGGAAAACGTAATAAAGCTTAAATAAACACAACGTATAATTGTAATATCACAGGCACAAAGACAGACTACCGTATCCAAGGGCACGAGAAATCAGTGGCAAAAAAGTTACGGCACACACATGATGAAAAAGAGATGAGCGATCTGCCTTTTTGGAGTGGTTGGCAGGGTGGAGGGAAAGAGGCAGGCAGGTCGCTGACGGCCGGGGGATGGGAAGGGGCATTTGGGCCGACCGGCTGGCCATCGCGTCGCGCGGGAGGAAGGGACAGCAACGCATATTTTTAGAACACACGCCGTGTGCGGCAGTACAGTTTTCGAGAAATAACTGCAAAAATTTGCGGCCATAACAAATGCAACACCTTTTTCTGCTATTTTCTTTCAATAAAAATTTTTTTTAGCAAATTTTTTCAATTTTCCACGGTTCCTGGAAAAAGGGTTGTTACTTCGAGAGGGTTGTTATTCCCGGGGTCGTATAATCGAGAATTGATTGTAGTAAGAGTTTTTGGAAAGAAATTTCATACGCCTATTGCAAAAATATAGTTTTCATTCAGTTGCATTTCAAGGAGTGTTATAATTATTTTATTGTGAAAAACAGAATCAAGAATCGGAATCGATCTAGGAATCGAGGTAGGAATCGAATCAGGAATCGGAATCGAGGAATTTGTGGTATTTTGACATCACTACGTACATTTACAAAAATAATTTTTTTCCACCAAAATTTTAAAACTTACAAAAAAATTAGAACCAGCACTCAACAAGTAAACCTCGCTACATCGTTGGAAACCAGCAAGATAATGCTGCATCCAAACTTACTTAACACAAAATATTGCTCACATAACGTCAAAAATTATGTACAATTAAATATAATGCATTACGTACCGGTAAAAAACAATTTTTAAAGGCAATTTGTAAGACCCCAAAACATTTTGCAGCATCCAATTCCCCGGGGTTTTTCAACTTCATCACTCATTTTGATTGTAACTGTCTCGTTCGACGTTGTATGTTGGCAGAGTCATATTGTCGTCATATTTTATTTACCGTATTTACGCGTGTATAACACCCCATTTTTTACTAAAAACCAATGTCAATAAATGAGGAAGCTGTTATACACGACACAATTTGAATAAAAAAATTTTTTATCTAAAAGACGTTGTTATAGCCTACTACAATAACTCTAGAGAATGAACACGGTTACAAATAACGCATTGAACAATCCCTTTAAAATATATTTTTTAAGTAACAAAATTCAATAACCCTAACATAACCGGTACTTACGTCGTAAACAAATATGGCTGCCGCCATTTTCCCCTTCAGTCGTTTATTTAGGCAATATTTATTTATTCAGATCCTCCATTGGAATTGGATAGTGAGCACTCACAGAACCGAAGTGAACAAAAAAATTGGAAAACAATGAGTTATACTGGTTACATAATTACATTTGTGTTGATAAAATTATAACTCCCTCTCGCCACACATTTGCATTGTGTACTGACGGTAAACTTTCTGTTTCTTGAAACAGTTCTTTTACAGTTTTCTTCTGCGTATCACACGTCTTGTAATTCAAATGCTTTGATGTAACTATTCCTTACTTTCATCGCTTTTTTATTATGGCCACATGTTCGACCAAAGAATATCTTTGCAGCATATATTCCACTCTGCAATACGCTCGTATGCAACGGCCGCAACTGCTGAAGAGTATGTAGCGAAGACACACCACTTGTACCCTAAGACAAGTCTTTCTTTGTGAAAATGTTTTTGGAAAAATATTACTCTAAAATATTAACTTGGATGACTTTATTATTTTCTTCGATGTTCAATGGTCCACGTAATGGCTAGAACGGAGTTCTGTTTTGCTGGTGCTGTTATACACGAATATTTTATATTTTTAATTAATGAAAATCAAAATTGGGGAGGGTGTTATACACGGGCGGGTTTCATACTGTATTCGCGTTAATACGGTATTTATTTAGTGTATAGAACAATTCTACCGTGTAGTTAAAAAAAATTCACAAACAAACTGAACGAAAACAGAAAATGAAAATAGTAATATAACAGACGGAAGTACAAGTACTTACAGTTGATACTCGTAAATAGCTACACACACACGAAGGGACGACACACATTTTTTTGCGGAAGCGTGGTCGCGACGCGCAACGTTTTGCCAGTATTACACTGGCTTCCTCGGGCGCCAAGACATGTCTAGCGGAAAAATGTGTGTCGTTCCTTCGTGTGTGTGTACCCATTTACAAGTACTTGTGTCTGTTATGTTACTTTGTTAGTCTAGCAGTCTATTTTCCGCCATTCTTATAGAAAATTAAAAGAGTTAACTTTATTCCCTTTTGGCTCCTTTCAAACTTTTAAAAGGTAACAAAAATACGTTTGAGCGATAAATAGCTTCAATGCCCAAAGAAAACAAACACAAGTCATATGACATAGAAGTAAGTCATCAGTATAGCCAAACTACAAATGTTGCATGAGCGTAAGAACAAGATATCGATAATCGCAACGTAAAACAAATATGGCGTTTAAGAAATTGCACTCTAAAACTCAGCCGTCACTACAATTGATTGGTCCGCCTTTTCACAAACATTTTTTTCTTGCAGGAGTGTTTGAATGTAGTGTGTTATTTTCGGCGACTGGACCCATTTATTTTTATTTTACGGGCAACACAAAACATCAAGAAATGATTGTGATTAATGTGGACCACAGTTTGACATTCATTGTACAGAAATTCCGGCTTGACCAAGAAAAATGAACTATGCACACTAGAAAATGAACTGCGTGTGAAAGCGAAACATTTCTACCCTAACCTAGTTTCTTAGATTTTTTAGCCAAGGCTTATATTGGAAATTTTCTCATTTTCCATTTTGTATTGTAAATTTTAATAGTGTGGCTTTTATTCGAGGGCGGCTTATTTGCGGTACAATACGGTATAATGCATTACGTACCGGTAAATCAACAATTTTTTAGGCAATTTGTAAGACCCAAGACATTTTGCAGTGTCTGATTTGCTGGGGTTTTTCAACTTCATCACACATTTTGATTGCTACTGTCTAGTTAAACGTTGTATGTTGGCCGAGTCACGTTGACATCATATTTTATTTATTTATTTAGTGTATATGATAATTCTGCCGTATAGTTAACAAAATTCACAAATAAATTGAATGAAAACAGAAAAATAAAATAGTTAACTTTATTCCGTTTCAGCTACTTTCAAACTTTGATCAAAGTTAACAAAAATACGTTTCAGCAATAAATAACTTTAATACCCAAAGAAAACAAACACAAGTCACAGACAGAGGAATACGTCATCAGTATAGCCAAATTACAAATGTTGTGACTTCTTGAAAACTAAATATCGATAACCGTAACGCAAAACAAATATGGCGTTAAAGAAATGTCGCTGTAAAACAATTGACAGTCACTACCATAAGGCTGTGGTCAGTACGATTGATTGGTCCGCCTTTTCAGGAAAATTTTTGTCGCGTGGGAGTGTGTAAATGTACTACATTATCTTCTGTGACCAGACCAGTTTCTTTTTATTTATGGGAAACACAAACATCAAGAGAAATTTATGTGGACAAGTTTGACCTTCATTGTACAAAAATTCTGGCGGGACTAAGAAAAATAAACGATGCACACTGGAAAATGAAACGAACTGGAGCGATATATTCTAGGAAGAGTCTATGCGGCGTGTAGTTAATGTTACGTTTTTTGTTTCAGATGTTAACGGCTTTTAAGTTAATTTCAGTACACTGTGAAGTAATGTTGCAAAAAATGATCGCTTTCACCCTCTGTTTTAAAACTGCGAGTGAAAGCGAAACATTTCTACCTTAACCTAGTTCTTGGATTTTTTGGCCAAGGCTTGTATTGGAGTTTTTCTCATTTTCAATTTTGTATTGTAAATTTTTTAATAGTGTGGCTTATATTCGAGGGCAGCTTATTTTCGGAGCAATAGAGTATAACAGACATATGAAAATATGTATTTATATTGTAAACATTATATTTATGTAGTGTGGATCAGTACTGTTGGCTTGTATTGTTAAAATATATTGTGCTCAGGACTGTATTTAACTAAATAAGACCACTAATCAGTGAATTTATGTCAATAGTTGTGATTGGCCAAATTCCATTTATCAGCAGATTATCAAATTTGGAGAGTAACTTTTTTAGCCTACTTTTTTTTTTCTAAAATTTTACTCAATTTTGCCTGACTGTTTCTATGAAGTATTTGTTATTTACATTTTCCTTACCCCTGTATTTCATAGACATAGTTGTGTTGGTAACTGTTCTCCTGTTTACACACATCCGTTATGCTTCCATGGTTTTCGGTCATTAATGCACTCTCTGTTTCATTAACCTTCTAAGTAGAACCCTCTTATAGTGTTCCTGCTTATAATGTTTTCCTGGTTATAATGCTGCCTTCATATGGTCCCTAAAATTGATTTGTAATAGAAAACTACCCTGTTAAAATGTTTTCCCATTTATAATGTAAACATTTTTTCGGTCCCTTGAGAAACATTATAACAGGGTTCTCTCTTACTCTTTTTTTGTAGTGAAATGCCCAATATTTTACTTATTTTTATATTAATGTTTGATGAATTTTTAAGATACTTATAGTTAAGAATTTTGACAATTTATAATTAAATTTTAGTGCTATTTATAAAATTTTAAATTATGAAAGTGGTTTTTTACTCTGCCATATTACAATATTAATTGACTCTTTTCTCTGTCAACCTCAGTTTCTCCAGTGAAGTGTTATTTGACAATACATAGCAAGTTTTGCAGAGTTAGTGAAAATCTTTATGGATGGTAAACATTATCCTTGCACTTGTATTGTACAACTTAAAACACGTAAGGGTCTGCCTACCTTGCTGATAATCAGTTTTGTAATACTCCAAAATGAGTTGTAGTTTTGCAAAACTTTGTGTTTGCAGCCTGTTTTGTGTCAATTTATAAATAGAAAATATTTCAGAAGATCTTTGTGCGGTACTTTATATAAATTACACACTTGCATTATAAACACTATTTCTGGAACCTCCAGCATAAGCAAAAATGTCTTTTTTTTTTTATGGTGCATGTCTCTCAACAATCTCTACTCACATACATAAAAACTATTCGATGGTCCTAAATGAAATTTTCTACCTATTTCCTACCAATAAAATGGGAATGGTACCTATTTTTATTATATTTCGTAATATTATATGTGACTATTACATATAATGGTTTATTGGACCGTGTTATTTACACAAGAAACGCCAGTAGTTTCTTTTCTTTCTAGACTACAGATCTAGTCGGAAACAAGAAACGCCTGCAGAAGTCATATAGTTACTTAAAGAAATGATAATCAAATTTGTGTTCAAATATGGTGCATTTAATATTCTTGATATTTGAAAGGAATCTATGGTCAAGTGAAATGACTTCTACAGACAGAGTCATGAACTAGAACTACTAAAGAAAGCTTCTAAAATTTAACTGTATAAAGTGGGTATTAGTGGAGTGTATGAATACCGTAACCAGATATAAAACCCGACCTATACAATAAGACTCCCATGACTCGAATCGTTTTCAAAATTTCAAAACTGAGTCATTTTCTGAATCTTAGGATGTAGATTTTCCCTGGACAGAGTTTATTGCTCCGGCATAGCTTTGAACTTGGGTCACATAATTGGTTACTGAGAATTAAATAGCACAGTTTACTTATACTCTGATTTAGGAAATATCTACATCTCACGTCTCTAATTCGTTCCGAGATAAACTGCAAACGTCGTTCTATGTTTCGGGATTTTCAAATTTTTCTTATGACTTCCTAGAGTTTTTGTCTGTACCACTGTCAACTGCCCTGCCTGTGGAAGCAGCTCACTCAATAAGTGATTTCAAAACGTTGTGATTGGCCAATAATGTGAGAGATGGGCTGGGTCTTGCGGAATTCACCGAGAGATGTGAGCATTTCCGACTGAAGCTCTCACGGCCGCTCACAATAAACTCAACAGTTATTGGGAGGAAAAATTGAATTTTAATAGAAAAATTATCCTGTAATATTATTTTGCCGATTCACTCAACCAGAACGCTTGATCATCGGTCTGCGAGAGCCAAGTTTTTGGATAAATACATTTAAACTATTAGCTCGGTAGGTTCACTTTTTGGATGCATTTTTAACTTCTTTCAGTTTACTTTTAAACCAAAATGTATAATTCTTGACTGGATCTGAAGCAATAAAAGTAATTCCTAGGAAGTTATCACTACTCCAGAATTTGAATCAAACTGACAGAAACACGAACCTATCACTAAAACATGGCAATGTGTGAAAGTTATCTTGCTGTTGTCACTCCTATCAACTCATCACCAGTGAAATATTTGTTATTTAGTAAAAATATCTGCAACCAAACTCTACAGAAAATTTGGTATTGTTAGTGAAAATGTGTTAAATCCAATTGTTCATGTAGTAAGAATTATATGGCTGGAACTCCGAAGTTTTACTAATATGTATAGTTGCTGCTTTGTGCAACAATAATTTAGCATTTGTTAACATAGAGCAATTTCCAAAGTTAGCTTTTATGTAACTGAGTTCTCTAAATTTCATCAATTTTTCTAGTCATAGTAAAATTCCAATACATACGACAATGCCTGGTGGGCAGCTGCAAATGAAAACATGCATTTTAGGCAATGCCTTTACAATGTTTCTGGAAACATTTTGAAAATATTGTATTTTTAAAGCTTTATAATTTTAAAATTATCATGTACATGGAATTGTTACTTTCCATGGTTGAATTTGATGTGAAAATAATTACCGGTAAGAAGATTCATGTAAATATTCAATTATTTTTCTAGGTAACATCCCTATTATGGGTTGCAACTGGAAGTCATGTATGTAATACTTTCTAGGTGATGGACTTGCTGCATGCCATTTCAGCATTTTGCTTGTACTGTATGAGTGATGGGAGGGTGTGCATACAAGATGTAGTAATGGCTCAAAATGCTTTTTTCTTTTGTGCCAGAATTGTGCTAACAGCAAGAAATAGGCAGGCCTCATAATGTAACAGTAATTGGGTTGATGTTCAGCTCTAGCATTGTATTTTTCCTTCGTACTCATGTCTTTGACGCTAGGTTTTACATACAGTGCAAATCTGACAGTTTCAATGTGTCACACAGTTCCTGGTAATGCATTTGTAAAATTGATGATTTTATAGAATAGAGATATTAGTAAAAATTGAGATATCAGTAGAAATGGTAAGTGTTTTTATAGAAATTTAAGGGGATTGTTTAGAAATATTGAGTTAACATAAAAATGGGAAAATTGTGAAAATCTGAACAGACTAAGTTCGACCGAAATAGCCAAACATGTTGACTAAAATTGTTCATAATTTAATGGATTCTTAACAGATTTATAACATATTAAAACTGTATTTAAAAATTCATTTTTACAGTGTTTTAAGAATATTGAAGAATTGTGAAGTAAGTTCGTAAAACCAAGGTTTCACTGTTCCTGCTTTCTTAAATTGTTGTTATACTCCAGTTAAGTATTGTATTTATTACATGTTGTGCACTAAAAAAAAAATATTGTGTGAGGAGGATACCAGAGGGCCAGGGTATTGCTTCCCAAAAGCAGATTTTAAAAATTGGAGCCCGTAGGTAATCTGCGAACCCCGAAAGATGACATGAAATGAGAAACTACGATGGGGAAGTGCCAAAATGAGTGGCATGGGGGGAAACGGGAGATCCCCGATAAAATCTACCGGTCAGTGACGTCATCCGGCATGATTCCCTCATACGAAATACACCACTCGGGATCAAACCTTGATCACCTTGGTGGAAGACGAGTGGTTGGACCACTCGTCCGCTATGGGGCCACATGGTGTGCACTAACTATTGTTTAGACAAAACTGAACCAGCCTAAGGTTGGTACAGGGTGTCCAGCGATAGGGAAATTGCAGGAAGTACTGGAATTGTATGTGATTTTTTCGGGGTCGGAAATGTACGGGAAATGTACTTGAAATTGTTCTACTCTGCGGGAATTTCTTTGCCACCAATTATTTCTTTGTCATTCATCAAGAAGTTGGACGGTACTTTAACAGCTGCAATTTTAGTTATTTAGAGAAACAAATGTTTATCGGGATGCACAAAATCGTGAATTTTTCAGTTTTTGTTGTTAAAATCACGAAGTACCATCATTCTGTACGAAATTACAAAATAAGTGCACAATTTTTTGACGTGTGCCGTAATACAAAAACAGTCTTTGATTCGAGAATCAACTGCAAAGGAATCGACAGAATCGATTTTTGACAGAGAAAGCGACATTTGAGTTTATTGAAGTAGACCAGAAAATGGCCGGCGTATGTTCAGTTTAGTTTAATTGAGTGTGTTTATCTATCCTGTTTTTACATGGTACCTGGTAATTTTTCATGTTGTTTAACACTGTAATTAAATAAATATTGAACATATTTCTGCAACAGCAAGGATTAAGTACAAGTACAGTTGTGATTCCGATGAAGTGGTGATGTCAAATTTGTTTGAATTGATGTCTCTGGAAACGGAAAAGCTTTTCATCATACATCGTATGAAAAACCAGGAATGATTGGCAAAATACAGCATTCATTTTATCTGCAGCAAAAAAATAGTGACTACAACAATGATAAAACTGTTGTGTCTACAAATAGGAAAGTAGGTGCGAAACACGAATGAATACATTCAGGGTATTTAGGTTATACTTAATAATTTAAATATTTATCCTTTAGCACTTGTTTCTTTTACTGAAAATTATTTATACGCATGCTGTTTCTTAAAATGTGACGTAAATAAATTTAGCTCACAGTTTTATGTAAATAGGTGAAAAATTCTGGAGGGTAATGTAACCTAATTAAGGGAGCTGCCTGCCTCGGAGCCCTGACGGAGAAAGAATAGGGTTGTACACATTAAATTATTTTCAATGGTACTCGGTCACCTTTTGTGTTATTGCTTTCGGACGAAAACCATTTTCTGCACCGAGAAAAGGAGAATATCGCTACGTAAATATAATTGCAAAAAGGTAATTACGAATAGCTATTTTCACATGTTTTTGTGTGTAAAAATGTGTATTTGATCACGATTTTTAGAGTATTTTTAAAAAACTGCCTACACGATCCATAGCAACGTACGCGGCACCGAAACGAACAAAAAAGTCACTGGTAGTATATATGTAACTTCAATCGTTACTGAGACAGGTGGAAAATCATTTAACCTGTAAAACCCTCTGCTTGCTCCCGCCGTGGCTTCAAGGTAGGCAGCGCCCTTAACTGTTAAATTTTATTGTACCTGTTTGTCAAGAAACGTGCTTAATTTAAGAATGTGTGGATAGTAAATACGTACAATATTATATTGGGCTGGTCCCTCATGTTTTATATGTTTCTGTCTACACTTCTGTTCATATGAGTTTCTGTGTTGTTCGCATGGACTAAACCATCATATATAACAAATTGGACTTTCAACAATTCAATCAAATGTGTAAAGGAAAGTAATTAGTTTAATAATGGACTTAAGTAATATATTTTATACACCTTTGCCACCACTAAAATATTTGCCGGCAAGAAAAAAAATTAAACAAAATTTATGCGAACAGACAGGAAAAGTAGCAAAAATGTTATCAAATTAATCTAATCCAAATTGATGAAATAATGAAAATATAATCAACAAAAATACTTGCCTCTATTCATTACTTACATCATAAAAGTGTAATTAAGTACAGGTTCTATGTTTCCGAGGCTAACTAGAAAGGAATGTTCTTGGCAAATTAACATATAAAATGTATGGTTATAGTGAGTCTGCTTTGATAGTAGAAGTTAACATTGTCTCACGTTTAAGGCATTATACTGGAATTTATCAGGGAATGTGGGAAATGTACTGGAAATTTAAATACCACTTTTGCTGGACATCCTGTTGGTAAAAAAAAAAAAAATTAAAGTGTTGTGATAATTATATTTTATCTTTTAAGACTATATGTTTTTAAATAAAGTTCAGTAGCATTGGTTTTAAAAGGATTTGCACATAATTTTTTGATGTAAAGTGTGGTTTTTTTTTTTCACAAAATCATTGTGAATTTTTTTCCTTTTATGATGTATTACAGTTGGGATATATTTTCTGTCATTTTGTAGTAGTCAGTGATGTGTTTCTAGTGTGGAAGAATTTTACGCTCATTAAAATCATAGTTGTTAGTAGAGTAGTTGGAAATTTACAGTGTTATTTAGTTTTATAATCAGTTTCTGCCCTATATGTTGTCTGATTAATGTTTATTTTTTTTATTTTTTCTCTTCTTCCCCTTTACTGCTACGTGAAAAACATCCAGGGCACTTCGAAGGCAAGTTGGACTAGATTTCAACATGGTTTTATCAGCTTTTGTTAGTCCACTGTCTAGTAGTGCGTAGCTTGGTTTTGCACATAACGATTTTTGCACACTGTTTTATGCATGTTTTTGTATATTTATACTTATGTGTTCATTTCTATTGCATGCTTTCTTCAATTGTATTTCAAAAGTATATATTTTTTTCTTGTAGAAATTGACAGTTGTCTCTTCATGAAGGATAAAAGTCATTGTGTGCTTTGCATTTATTGTATTATCCTTTTTCTTGACATTCGTGTAATCCTTGGTGTGCAGGTAAACTGCTTCATGCGTTTTTGTCATTCAAAATACACATGCATATTATGTCGGCTTGTATCTATACTGATTTATTTGTGTAAGATACCGTAAAATGAGGTGAACAGGATCGCTGGGTTGTAGAGGGACAAAATTTCAACTCAAAAGTTCTGGTACACGGTTTTAAAACCAGAGTTTTTATTTAATGTTGGCAAGTTAATAATCTTACGTTACAAAGAGTAATTCTATTGAAATGTAAATTGATTTACGATAAAGGTCTGAGCTAGGAATCTATTTTAAATTTTGTCCGTATTCACCCCAGCATCTCTATTCACACAATTTTACGGTAGTTAAATAATTTAAATTTGTGTGTAAATAGTATTTGTTAGCTAATAAATTTGTACTTGCATATCTAAATATTCAATTTGTATGGGTATTATGCTTCTGTTGTTGAGTTATATCTTACAGGCAGTAGTAATTTAATTACTGTAATTAATTTTTTTGTTACGCTTTTTTCATTAATTTTTTATTTGAAATTTTTCAATTTACATTAAACCTACATTTTTCTGTTCTGTTGAGTCTTCAATTCAATTCGTAGTTATGTTGTTGAAAGCCTCGACCTAAATATAAGTGATGAAAATTGTTCCATGTCTTCGTATAACAAAGAATACAGAATTCAGAATTTGGTAATCTGCAAAAATGTCAAGAAATTTATATTTTTTGTCAAGTTAGTTTTGGTATGTAGTAGTTTTTTTTTCTTCATAATTTTATGTAATTTGGGTTTCTGGATAGGCAAGGAAGGTGTAGTACCTAATATTGTGTTGGGTCATCTGGTAGGTAAGTATTTTTTTAGACTCAACCTGGTCAAAACACCCGAACTGCAGGTAGTTGACATTACACCTTACACTTACGTGATAAATTTTTCGTTGAGTTTCACACATTACTGTACCACTTGTTACATTGCAGTTTACATACAAGCATAGGAATTATTGTGGTGGATATGCTTGAAGGTTTTTCTGTGGTGTTACAAATTGTAAGCATTCTTCTTTATACAAAACAATTTACATTGTACCTTTTTTTACTTTAGTATAGTAACAGTTTTTTTACAAGTTCTGCATGTGTACAGTCACGTGCAGTGCTCCTCGGGCAACTATTCTGCTTCTACTACAATAATTTGTTTCAGAGATAAAATTTATATTTATTTCAAGGAAATAGTTTGCATTAACAAATCTTGAATTACTGACTGTTGACTACTTGTGTAATGTGATTTGACCAAGATCAACGTTTCACACACAGACACATTCTTGCTATGTAAGGAGCTGTTAAAGACTTTATTCGCAATCTAGTAGTAAAGTGATGAAGATATTTTAGAAAAAAATTAATTAAACTCAAACACATACAGTATCTGGAAAACAATCTTATATTTTATTTGAAATATTTATGTGTAAGTATCAGCGTAAATTGGGACAATTTTAATCAATGACTAAGGAAAGTATACATTATTTGTTTTTGTACATGATAATTTTTTTCTATGTCTATTTTTGTATCATTCTGATTACTGGAACATTTCCCAGCTTAAGACTAAGGTTTTGCAATTTTTTTCCTGTTTCTTTCTTTTTTTTAGTACATACAGTATTTTTTATTTTTTTTTATAATTTTTTTTCTACCCCAATCAGTTTTGTGTTTTCAGTTATGAATAGAGGGGATTTTGTTATTGGTAAGATTTGTTGTGTGATTAAAGTGTAGTTTATTAAATTATTGTGTGTGTTTACTAACATTTTAAAAGTAAGGTTTAGTTTGTGCCTTACAGTAGAATTTGTATTAAGATCATAACATCTTGACTTTCTTGAATTTGTAGAATAAAAAAAAGTAATGTTTGGTTTTTACTGACCTAACATGTCAATATATTGCCAAAAGGGTTAATATCTCATTTTTTGCAATGTGATATTTGCCTGTTTGCAGTATACCAAAAGGACCAATATCCCATTTTTTACAAACTGATATTGGCCCTTTATGATAGTATACTGATGACTGGCATTTCAGTTTTCAGATGGCACTGTACTTAAATTATAGTTTCCAAAAGTGCAGCGTAATGCACGGAAACGGAACCTATATTAAAACTTGCAGGAAGGTGCAACGATAGTAAAGCATTCAAGTTTGTTCTCTTTCCTTCGCTCTGCTTGCTTTTTGCTGTGTGGAGCCAAATATATTACTGTACATAAATGCAGTTCTTTCAGTTGTACATACTTGTTTCTCAAGAATGCATAAAGAATTTTGCTTGTAAAGTTTTGATAGTACATATGTCAAAAGACAAACATGTTAACTCTCCTTGTACATATCATGAGAATAATACAGGCACAAGTGCAGGTACTCGCAGCCTGGTATTTTCACATAGTCACATTGATGTTAAATTGAGAGAACATGCATTTTCACCTTGAATTTTAATGTTTTGATTTTACTGACTAAACATTCTTTCTCAGGTAGCAACTGAAACACAGCATATATTCTTGTGTCCCAGCATGCGAGTAGTTGAGCAGATTGTTCTTTATTTATTTGCTTCAGATGTACATAATTCAGTTGGAAAGAGAAAAATATTTACAATGTAGTAAATATTTTTTTTCTGCTCAGCTTACAAACTTAGTTTAGTTAGCAGTGTTTAAAATAGTTGATTTTTATTATAGTAAATATGATTTTTGCTGTTGATGATGTGACTTAAAATTGTTTGTTTGAAAATGAGAGGATATTTTGTGCAGGCTGTACTTAAGAGACAATTTGTTTTATATCTACATACCTATTTTTGGCATGAGTTGAGTGTAGTATGTTTCATCTTGGTATGAATAATAATTATAAATATCACTTACAGTTACATGCATTCAGTATATCTAATACTTAAAATATTTTAGTATGCTTTGAGCAAAATTTTATTCACATTTTAAAAAAATATTGGATAACAATTTAAATTTAAATGTATGCAAGGTATTATGATAATTAATATCCAATTAGGTGTGTATAGATAACATAGTGTGTGTTTGTTAATGTTTGTTATAATGAACGCCTTTTGTTGCGTTACTAATAGTGTGTGTGTGGTTTTACAGGCAAGCTCAGGAGCTCACCGAAAGAACATCTGCTGATCAAGCAGCTGCCATAAAGGAGCCCCTGTCACATGTAAACAGGCGCTGGGATGAACTGCTGCGGGGAATGGTAGAGAGGCAGAGACAGCTGGAAAATGCTCTACTAAGGCTTGGTCAGTTCCAACACGCACTTGCAGAGTTGCTTGTCTGGATCGATCGAACGGACAAGACTCTCGACGAACTCAAGCCAGTGGCTGGTGATCCTCAAGTTTTGGAAGTTGAACTGGCCAAATTGAAGGTATAAGTTATATTTTGGGCCATTCCTTCTTACCCATGATGAATTTTGCTTTCAGTACAGGGCATCTGTGTAAACGGAGAGTTTTTATTGAAACTCAGCATTTTTAGTTTTTAAAATTTTATCTGAGTTTATTTTGATTGATTGATTATTTATTTATTATCTGCTTTGAGCCTCAGAGCAAGTGCTTGGGGCTTGTTTGTACATATTTACATATAACACGTTGACATGAGTTTTTCTTTTACAACAGGAGTACAAAACAAATTAATTATCTAGTACAATATAAAGATTACCATGTTGTACTCTTTTTCATTTGATGTTGCATGCCTACTATGAAATAGTACGTAATTATTTAATTTTTTTAAACAATATTATTGGATTTTGTAATATACAGTAGATACAATCTGAAGTAGTAACCTTAGAAAATAACTACTGAAGTCTTAACGGGAAATATGCAAGGAAAATGTAATTGTGTTTAATAGCACATTGTCTGCATAATATGAAATGCCATGTTATGGTCTTGCACAAAGATAATGTATGTACAGATTTGAAGGTACATACTTTACATCCGTTTAATCTGAAATCTAGTAACTCATTATTTTGTCGTAGAACTAAGCTAAGATTGACATCAGTCGTAAGATAAGCTGATGTGGATTTTTTTTCTTCTTTTTTACTCTTTTTTCCCCTTCTCCCCACCTGAGCCCAAAAAAAAAAAAAAGGCTTCATTTCATAAATATTGATTTGCTGTAATTCTTATCTCTCTCCAAAAATTTTGTTTGTTGACATTTTAGGACTCGCTGAAAAACCAAAATAATGTGTGCACTGAATTCTGATTTCAGTAATGAAGACGACTTGTAACAATAATCTGGCACGTAAATACATATTCAGTAATGTCAGAATCTAATTACAGTGAACCCTTGATAACTCGGACTAAAAGGGAGAAGAAGCTGTCTGAGTTACGATTTGTCCGTGTTATCAAGGGGTGTCCGGGGAGGTGGGATAATCGGTCATTAATCACGAGAAACTCGAAGAAATTAATACGCTATCATTTCTACAAGCAAGAGAGTCTGCAATAAATACTATTTTGTGCGTAACTATCGTATCAAGTTATGGGAGGGCCGCCATGCAGTGGGAAAATTAACGCTAACGTGGAGGACTATAAAATAATGTAAAATAATGTGGGTAGTCAGATCTTTATTTATTTTTTATGCTGCTACTTCTGGCTGTTCTTTTTTTTAATCTCTGTGCTAGAAGCTGGCACCAAGGCACCCTTCTATCACATAAAAGTTTTCGTCTGGCGATAGCCAATGTGCATGCACCTGTGAGAGATAAGAAATGATATCGTTGGAGATAAGCTAGGGAGGTTGCGAGTGGAAGTAGTCAAGGTCAACCGGTACAGTCTCGTGCAATACAAACTCCGCACGTGACCACACGCATCTCACACAAGATGTTTACATTGAAAAATACCTTACGTCCGTATGTCACAGCGTAGGGGCAGCAGCCAGCTGCTAGCCTGATAGTTACTCTGCGCTCCTACAATGTTACAAAGGTACAAAAATAATTTTCCTCGTACACACGAATAAAAATGGTACTGTAATTAACAATTCTTCTGGGTCACTGTACATATGTGAACACATTTTAAAACTACTAATTTTAAAATTTAATTTTATGTATGTAAATTGCATCATAGAACACATAATTTACAGATTTATTCTTACACAAATTGTCATATCATAAAGCAATAAAATGTTAATCATGTTCTACAGAGTTACCGTATTTACTCGCGTAGTCGCTGCATATTTTTTGACCAAATTTTAGGCCCAAAAAATGGGGTGCGGCCATTATAAGGGGTTTTACAAAAAAATTACCTTCTAATTTTTTTTGGGGTAGAATATAACAAATGTATATTTTTTTCTATATTTACTCGTTCATAAAGTGACCATTTATTCTAAAATAAAAAAAAAAAAATTTTGTCGGTGTATAGTAAACATGGAGAAATTAAGACTACAAAATCTTGTTAATCCATTAATGTGAGTCACTCAATGAAAATCGTTTAAAATTATCCCGCATAAGACGTTTACATTTTACGGTCCATTACATGTTCGCTATTATTCCCCGTGAAGTAGTTTATTAACAAATCCGATTCACGCTTAAAACGTTACAACTCTCCAGACGCTGTTACGTTATCAACAGAGCATCATCAACCAGCGAGCGTGACTCATAGTGTCAGGCTTGGGCATGGGTGTTGTGTTGTTCTTTCACCACCCACATCGGCTCTTGAAAACATTGTTGTTAAAGGGGCGTAAAACCCTCTCACCAATTTTTCTACATCGCAATTCGAAGCAATGATTTTTAATTTTTCTTTAATGTCCGGAACAATTTGTTTTGCAGCCCTGAATTAATTGCACATACCAGAACAAAATAATTTTCCGTTTATGTGTCATTGTAACCCGTAGTTACCGTCATTTCACAAGCACCACACTGAAATGTTTGTTTACGACACACGTGCATGTCTGGACCGCAAGGCGAAGACGGAGGAAAGATATAGAAGTAAGAGGTCGGCCTGCTGCGTTGCATCTTTACTCGCGCCTCGCTAGCAACATTTTACCACACGCAACTTGCCAGATATTTACTGTGGGATTATTAAAGGCTAAGTAGCGATGGACGACTATGTTATAAAGTTTAATACTGTTCTAAAATATAATGTGATGGATTTAAATCCAGCAGAAATGATTTTTTATGTCTTTTAACCAAGAAATAATTAATTAAAAATTATTTTAAAAATTCTATCCGATTTATTTGAAGTCCGGGACATCGAGGTCCGAGTTATCTAGGGTTCACTGTATAGTGAATGGAGGTAGGGGTAACGCAATTAATTTAACAGTGAGACCGTGTCTTGTATACATATTGACACATTTATTTCCTGCCAAGTGACACAGAGAATGAAGTTATTTGTGCTTGGGTAAATGCATTCTAGAAATCAACAGAACAATTTGCTTTATTTGAGTTTTTGTAGTAGGTTTAATTGATTACCTCAAAACATGATCACAGAATCAGCTTAATACACCATATGAAATGACAGCTTAATACACCATATGAAATGACAGAGATGTAGTGATAAAGTTGGGTTACAACTTCTTGATATTATACTAGTTTCTATTGTTCACTGCTGTGTGTACTTTATTTTCCATGTTTGACGTGCTCATGTTCCATGTTTTTTTGTCCATGTTTCACACAAAAGATTAGTAAATCATCTGTGGGATTTTTTAATTGCATGCTTTTAAAAACCAGATGATTGTCACTACTTGAATATGGAAAATAAGAACTTTATTTCGAATTTCTGACAGCACTACATCATTTAATGATATAATTACTTTATTTTGGAAAAGCATCATCAGTACTGCCCAATTTTGAAGGCTGGAGTGTGTTAACTAGTTCGGAATCACAATTTAAATTTGGCCAAAAGTGACTACACTGAAGTTATCATTCAGGTTTTGTTTACTGCTATATGATCATTACCTTTCTTTGGTGTTGAATTGTATTAACATTCTCTGCGAGTTGTATTAGATTACCGAGTTTGAAGATGCCCAGTTTTAGCAAGAGATGTGAAATGTGTAAAACTATTAGGGTTTTATTAATGTTTAAAGTTTGAATTTTGTTTAGGTTCTCGTGAATGATATCCAAGCTCATCAGACAAGTGTGGATACTTTGAATGATGCTGGACGTCAGTTAATAGAATCCAGCAAGGGATCAGATGAAGCTAATGCTACCCAAGATAAGTTGTCACAACTAAACAGACGTTGGCGTGACTTACTACAAAAGACTGCAGACAGGCAGTTGGAACTAGAGGATGCACTGAAGGAGGCACAGAGGTTCCATGCTGAAATACAAGATCTTCTGTCCTGGCTCGGAGATGTTGATGGAGTGATAGCAGCTTCCAAACCTGTTGGTGGTTTGCCAGAGACTGCTTCTGAACAGTTAGAAAGGTTTATGGTGAGAGTTTTGTAATTGAACTTGCTGCTGTATAATTTCCTGGTTATGCACTTTTAGAAAAAGTAATTACCTAATTTATTGATTGACCACCCTTGGTGTTTCTCTTGTAATACTTATAATTTTGAATTAAATTTTGCTCACCTGCATGTGAATCACTTCAGACAGTTCAAAAAACCGCCTTGTTCAAGTGTGTCACATTGCAAGTTAATGTTTTTAAGTTGATACGTTTGTGTTGCAATAATTACAGAAATACAAGTTTGTTTTTTTAAAGTACCTTTGGTAGCCATGCAAGCCGTGTAGGAATGTCAATATTGGTAGGTTTTTTGTGAGAGTATATAAAAAGACCCCTTTTGTTTGGGATAAAACTATTTTTCTGCTATTGAGTTTGATGTAAGATTATCAGTATAACTATTTTGTTTAACATTTTGCTGAAAACATCACATCTAAATTCTGACGTTTAGTGATGTGTATTAGGTTTCACACCTTCACGATGTGTGATCATTTAATAAGACCATTTTCGGTATATTTTTATTTGAATATTTAAACAAGTCTGTCACACAAGCTGTCTCTTAAGCTGCTGCTTCCTACTTCTTTCCTTTTCTGCTGAACCAATACAAAACACACAGCACCAGCATAGCTAGAAAGACCTTTAACGTTTTTTAAATTTATTACAGGCAAAATTTTTTAGAGTGAAGGAAGAAAAAAATTGGTTATTTTGGTGTTTGTAAGAACACGTATCTTCTTGAAAGTTAACATTAATTTTCAGGAGGTGTACAATGAACTAGAGCAAAACAGGCCAAAGGTGGAAACAGTACTACAGCAGGGTCAAGAGTACTTGAAGAAGTCTAGCACAGGTGCAGCAGGCAACTTGCAACATAATCTGCGGACGCTCAAGCACAGGTGGGACAGTGTGACTGCCCGGGCAAGTGACAAGAAGATAAAGCTTGAGATAGCATTAAAGGAAGCAACAGAGTTCCATGATGCCCTACAGGTAATGGTCATTCAGATTACATAAAATAGTGTATTGTATTCAATTTGTGCCAAAATAGTTTTGCGTATTGTAGTACCTAAAATAATTTTGTCTCCTGATAGTTACTACTTTTCTGTCCAGTTTCTTGCTTAAAGTCGCCGCACTATATGTTTATCCCTTTAAAGTTTCAGTTGGGCATTATTTTTCAACATGTAAGAACATATGAATGTATTGTTAACAAATTACAATAAGCATCATTTTTAGTGTTGTGTGAATATTCGAAATTTCGAATTTGAATATTGCATTATTCATTTCGATACCAATTTTGATATTCGAAAGCTTATCGAAAACTAAAATTATCGTTAACAGCTGATATTTGATGTCTTTCGAATGTTCATTTACCTGAGTCTTTAGTTACATACCGGTCAGCACAAATCTGCAGTTTTTCCAAATTACAGTTATACAATCACTAATTTTACCATTAAATTTAATCAATATATGAACCTACTGTATTTTATACTCCTGATTCCGCTAACTTAAGCAACCAAAGCTACAGTAAAACTCTATTTAAATGTTTTTTCAGGGGACTATATGCAAAAAAAATTGTTAACATGGAAAAATTCTTAGAGGGGAAGATGTTTTACCAAAATCGAGTGTGGATGGTGGAATTCTCAACCAATATACATTTTTCTTAAAATGAAAATAACCTTAGGGTTTGCTTCAATTTCCGATCTTCAGTTTTTCTTCAAAACTTAAAGGTCTCATGCCATAACTTGTTGAAGCCATCTTGCCCGACAATAAAATTATTGCCATTTATATCCAGATAGATTATTTTAATGCCCACTAAATTCAATATATTTGCGAAAATATCGTGCTTCCTACCACTTCTACTGCTTTTCAATAACATCAACTCGACTGCCAATCAGATCACGCTGCCAATGTAAACACAGGCACAAACCAATGTATAGCAGCACTTCCGTCTTCATTACATTTTCCCCAATGGGTTAACCATTTCCAGATATTTTAATGCTGCTTTGATTAACTGTGACAAATCCTCGTTGATTAATTAATAATTATAGCCACCAAACTTGCTTTATGTTGCAACATTTATTAGCCGTCTACAGATTTTGCGCTTGAAAGTACAGTAACAATTTGTGCTGGCCAGTAAAGTGAACAGCCTGCAGAATGCTGTTAAGGTTTCACAAGATGGCTGCTATAATTTTGGGGGCACTGTATTTAGTTAGAACAGCGGCTCTGGATAAATACAAGCCCTAACAGATGATTAGTTGATTGTACAGGGAAGAACCCAAGCGTCACGTAGGATTGGTTGTACGTACTTGGAAGAGCACGTGCAAAGTTTTGGGAAGCGTAAATTTTTTTTGTTGGTATCGTAAAATTATATGCGTAATTTAAGTACATGTCCATTATTTTTCAAGTTATATGTGGTTTACCTTTCATCAACATAACCTTTTAAAATGGGATTTATTAACGTAGATGTAAATGAATGAGAGCTAAGGAATTAAAAAAAAAATAAAACTTTTATGCGGGAAAACTTATGCTAAGCTAAATTCCAATTTATTAATCTAAAGATTGAGGTATATCAGTTTGTTTTTACTTACCTTTACTTAGGAAAACTATGTTTGTTAATGAAATGTACTGCTGTTCATTGTTCAGTACATTTTAATTTTTGATATAGTTTTGAAATAATTTGCCAGCGTGTTTGCATACTGTATGAACCTATTTTTTATTTTGCAATATTTGTTAAACATTCAAGAAGACTAAAAGTGTATAAAATTTTTATTTGTATTCGTTTCATTATCCACAAATATCAAGGAAAAATATTCATATTCATTTCGTTAAGGAAAACTTCACATTCGCACAACCCTATAATCATTTTCACTGCCCATTTATTTTAACCATGAAACACTACTGAAACATGAAAGTAAAGCGGAGTTTGAATCTTTTGAAATTAAAACTGGTGTCAAATTTTAACTGCGATCTTACGTCTAGCTAATACGAAGTTTGGTAATATTTAATGTTTAGTACAAAAATTAAAAGTAACTAAGGTTTCAAAAGTGCTCATTTTATCCTGAACTAACTGTAATCGTCTGCAAGCCATGAAGTTAACTAATTTATGCCACATAAATGTTTTATGTTAACAATTTCTTACCTCTTGCAGTATTTAATCAATAATTATGAATTAAAAAAATATAAAATAAAATCACAGGCTATCCACAGGTTGTCTCTAGGTGCAACCTCCTTACATTGCAATGCTAACTGGAAATTTGCTACATCAATTTATGTCGGGTAAAAAAGTGTTGAGTTTTTTGGAAATATTACATGATGTAGGTGACAGATAAATTTGTGATTGGAAAGCAGATTTCAGCATCTGTAAAGTGCCAATATTTTGTTGAAAGTGTTAAGGAAATTTTAAGAAAAAATTTTTTTCATGACGTAGAAAAGCATTTACATAGAACCTAGATCTAACATCACTGGATCTAACAGCATTAGCAATGTAACATTATCGTTCTCACGAACTGTCAAAATTATAAATTTTACTTTAAAACATAAAAACTGTATGCAAAATGTAAGGAGTTGCAATTAATGGTTATTTACAAATTTATATAAGCAAGCAACAATAATGCAGTGCAGTTACCATGAACTTTTAAGCCACAAATGTAAAATAAAAAAAATTGGAGTGAAAACTTAAAACACCTTTAGCTAGAACATACTTGAAGCCTGTATCTACAGAGTTTCTCCATGCACATGTGCTGAGTCAGGCTGGGTACAGACATGTTTGAAGTACTATATTGCTCTGTTTCTTCTTCCTCCCACTCCTTAACAAAATATTAAATATTCTCATGGGGGAAAAAAAAAAACAAAGAAAATACTGTAATAATAAAAATTGATTAAATATGCGAGCCTGCAACAACAAAACCGTGCAACGAAATTAACTATAAAAACTTGTTTAAAATATGCTCGAGAGTCCGTAGCAATAAAATAATACCAAGAATTTCACAATGTAATAATGGTGGCATCTCGTTATAAAATGATAAAAAATGTATTTTGGAGCATGCATTTACTTCTTAGAAACTGTAAATCCAATATCAGATGCAAAACACTTTAAGAGTCTCAAAAAATATTAAATAAACTATTTGAGTGTACAAAAAAAATTTAATTTGTTGGAATTTATACATTCTACAACATTTTTACTGATTAAAATGTTTTGTATTACTGTTCCCTTGATAATGTATTGTTGCTGATAATACAGTACAGCCCTGATTTTATGAACTCTTGATTGCTTTTTACAAATACAGTGGTGTTTGAAGCTGCCAAAAAAAAATCTGGAATCTTGTTGTAAAAAAAAATTCATCACTAAGAAATTTAAGCTGAAACAAGGTCATGAAACTGTTTAAAACCCATTGAATTAGAGAAACTTAAAGACAACACACATTTGGTTTTGTTATTTATTTCTAATTCAGTAGGCCTTGATTTTCCACAAGACTGAATTTTACCAAGACTTTCTCGGTAATCTTTACATTTCTTTAAATAGCAGCTATACTGTATGTGATCATTTTCAATCACCACTATAATGCTACATCAGCTGCTTAATGTGGTTACCTGGCTTTTGAACTGTGCTGTGGTGTGTTCGTGGCTTGTTGAAAGATGCCTTCTTTTAAAACTATTACTGTATACTGTAATTTATTTAACTTAAATATGTTAGCCTACAAAAAGGAACTACTTCAACAGAAATGGTACCTTTTACAGCAGCATGCAATCCACAAATACTGTTCTGTACTGTAGTCCTCAGACATTGTCAGAAACACCATTTTCAGTCTGTTGCTTATAATGCTCATTATATCTGGATACAAACATACCGTAACTATGATAGATGTGTGCATTGAACTTGCTTTGTAATGGCCTCAATTAAAAACATTATATCTGTGTATATCAACAGGAAGCATGCATGCAAGTTCTGCGTCGTGAATGTACGTTAGCAGCGATGGGAAATTTAATGTGCTGATAGTGTCTCCTTTATCTCTTCCTTGCTCTTGACCTTAAGATACAGGTTGCATTATAACATTACATAGGTTTTGCCTTGAGTTCGTCGCCTTTATCTCCATGAAGATTTTTTCTTTACTTTTATTGATATGCATTCCAAGTTATAGGCCATTCGGAATAAAGTGAGCACTAAAGATTTAACCTTTGAAAAAAATCACTAGCCGTTACTGCATATACATCACCACTAACAAGAGTTACTTTACTGCTTGTATGGTTGGTAGCGATTTATTGTACGTAGTTCCGTGTATTTTCCTATTTGAATACAACATTAGTGAAAGAACATGTGATGAACTCGACCTGTCTGTATTTAATACACTTCAAAATATTTACTTATGATCTTATTGACATTCATACATACATTATAATTAGACTCGATTGGCGCGAGAATTATGTGACGCTATTGTCGACCTCGAGTCGCCGTGGCCGTTATAGCTTGCTCCGTGCTTCAGACAGTTCAAAACTCCACCAACAGGTGGCATCAGAGTTAGGTTCTCGCCACCAAGTTGCATATTTGTTTGCATCCATGGTTGCATCATTTGCGTGCGTTTGCCCGTTTTGCGTATATACACATTCAAAAGTATTGGAAATCACTTTGAGTATCATTGCCGAAATGTTGTGAAACCATCTGTAATCTGTATATTATGTTTTACGTTTGTCAGACTAAAAACAACATACTTTTTATTTCACATGTTAAGAAAATACGTTATTTATTGTTTCTGAAGTGCGTCGTCGTTCGTGGCAGTAGAACTGAACGAAACTTGAATTATTGAATAGCGTGTGTCATGTCTGTTGTAGTGGCGGTTTTGCGTTACAAATTCAAATAAAATATGTATTCATTTACTAGATTTGCAACGGTAATAATGTGTGTTGTTTAGATTAGTCGATGGACAGAAACCAGACATTAACTCCCAGGTATTTATAAATAACATTACTTTTTTTATATCTTACATTCAGCCCCCGTGCATTTAATGAGTAGATATTGTAGCTCAAATTTATCGGAGCAGTGTAATGTAGTAGTAAACATTGCACGACCCTATGTAAATAAAAGCACGTGGCATTATTTGTGTTAACATCGGCGGAAAGATATAAACTGGCAGGAAATAGAAATTAATCAGGGTTTTTTTTAGTGTTCACTTTATTCCGAATCACCTATAACAATCTTGAAATGTTTAAATGAGGGCTTTTATAAATCAACACTATCCAGCTAAGAACTATTTTGCTTGCTTAAGAACCTAACACAGTTTCCTGTAAGTGTCTGAGAGTGGGTGTTAGCAAGAAGCCAGTCACTGGTATTGTTAGATACTGTATTGTTTTAAAATGGCGTGTTTATTACAATGCTGATAGTTGAATATGGCTGTATCACATATTAGATGGCTTAACACACAAGTCTGTGGTTATCATAGGTTAGGTTTTTTTTGGTTGCCCAATGTCTCTTTAACTCATTAGTCAAAAGCATGACCTACACCACTTTCTCCCCCCCCCCCTTATTTTTTTAGTGTGTATGTTATATTTGGGTGCTGATTCTATAGTAGTTGTTCTCTTTCTTTAAGGTGTTTGCTTGTAATGTCAATGTTATGACAATTTTTTTGTTAGTTATTGCAATTTTTCTAAAAATAAAAATGTATTGAACTTGGTACACCAATGTAAATCTGTTAGCTATACCAGCTGTAGATATGAAATAAAATATTTGTATTATTATATACAAACGTTTAAAATGATTCCTTTTTACCTAAAGCTTTTAGGATTTACAGTAGAACCTATATATTACACTTTTTATGGGACAAATAAAAAATTGTGGTAATTAGGGGAAGGTACAGTGTGAATGAAGGGAAATACAGAAAACTGTGACACTTCTATATTAGAGTAAAAATTTTATTTATATTAGTTAAGTTATTCATGACTCCATCACAGAAATAATATGTAGGAAAGTTGAAACAGTCACTACATATGACTGTAAACAATAAGTTCTTAATTTTTGTTTTATTTCCCAAACTGCTATTTTTTTAAATACTGTATGAAAGCTGTGGTTCATACTACTAACACTAATTGCTTCTCTGTTTATAATAGTGTTCTATTTGTACATCTTCATATTATGTGGGTACATTATACTGTTTTCTCTTTTTTTGTCATCATTGTCTCCTTCCATACCATCAACTGTTCTTTTAATTTGTAAGTGTTGATAAAACTGGTGTTTACTTTATGGAAAATTTAATGTTAATCAGGGGAAGTTAAATCACCTGTAGTGTAAGTGGCAGGAATGTAATACATTAGCAACAGGAAAATTATATGAACCAGATAAAATACTTAAGTGTATTTAAGGAGAAAATATAAGTCAGAAATATAAAATTAGGCCTTTCCTGTCATCCTATTCAAATAATTACTTCTAAACTGTTGCCCTTTACTAATTGGCAAACAAGCTTAATGAAAGATGTCTTTGTCTGAAGTACTTGAATGAAGTACAGTGGAAGTGGGACCCCTTTTTAACACTTATTAAGGGACCTAGTTAATTATTGTAAAATTCAGGAAAGTGTGAAAATAGGGAAATTTCTACTGTGAAAGCTGCAGGTGGGCCTACATAAAGTAGTTGTAAAATATGGGAAAGTGTAAAAATGGGGACTGTAAATGAGTTGTGTAAGTACAGTTGGACCCAAATTTTATGAACTCTGATTTAATGAAACTTTGTATGTGACATGCTTTGGGAACTGTGACTTGGGGTTCCCTATTTAATAAACTCAGATTTTACAAATCCATCAATTTAGCGACAAGATTTTTGGGGAACCATGATACTTTGCTAAATCAAATGTCTGCTGTATGTTACAGTATACCTCGTCATTTTGTAGCTATCTGCATATGGCATTGTACAAAAGTATGTTCTTTTTGTTTCTAAATGTGAACTTTACCATATTTGACAGGCATTTGTGGATTGGTTGACGAATGCTGAGAAGACCCTGAGTAATCTGAAGCCAGTGTCGAGAGTCATGGAGACAATACTGCAACAAATAGAGGAGCACAAGGCATTCCAAAAAGATGTTGGTGTCCATCGTGAGACTATGTTGAATCTGGACAAGAAGGGCACGCACCTCAAGTACTTCAGCCAGAAGCAAGATGTCATCCTGATAAAGAATTTGTTAATAAGTGTGCAGCATCGCTGGGAGAGGGTTGTCTCCAAGTCTGCCGAGAGAACACGTGCACTCGACCATGGTTACAAGGAGGCTAGGGATTTCCATGATTCATGGTTAGTATTAACACTGTGTACAGTAATAACTTGTCATGTACAGAATATACTGTGAGTTTGCAATAGTGATGTGTGTATGCAATAAACCCCAATGTTTGTTTGTTTGTTTAATTTCCCTTCTTTTTTTGCACAAGGGTTTTTTTGTGCCACCAAGCTATAACTTGCTCGTATTTGGCTCAATCAGGTAAGTAATGAGACTTTCCAAATGATTGGAAGTAAACAATATGGGAGTCTATACTTGCAGCATTGAAGACCTTTTGAGGAAGCCACCTTGGGTTTTTATTACGTGTTAAGGTTTTGAGTGTATGTAATGACTAGAATCTGTGTATTCTTCAATTAGAATATGTACCTATGCATTTACAAACCTTTTCCTGTACAAATTTTGTTGTTTAGTTAGAAATATTCGTAGTACAACACAAACACAGGATGTCCAGTGACAGGGAAATGCGGAAAATGTACGGGAATTGTACTTAAATCATAAAAATTTCGGGAATTATCTGCCAATATTTTATTCACTATAAGCGTAGTGAGTTGTCATGTGTTTTTAAGGTAATAGCTTACCCGAGGTGGCGGAACCACTTAAGACTACTTTCGTATTTTCAAACGGCTATGTCTTGACCTAACGAGAGTCTCTACATGCTCCAACACTTACACTCCACAGACTTGTGGAGTTGCCAGCACCACATATTCAGCTCTTTAGAAAGTTCACAAGGTTAAGGTAGGTCAGCCAAAATCCCAGTTAAAATTGTTTGAATTGTATCCGAGTGAAATTTACTCATTTTAAATGTCCACCTGAGAGCCTTACAAGCAGGATGAGCAGCTGTTAGCAGACGAAAGTCTAAATTTGGTGCGAAATAAAATGTACACAATAGACAACCAAAACCACTACAGGTGTTTTTGAAAACTTATCTGCTGGAGTAGGGTAAAATGTCTGTCATATGACCGGGTTGTGTCATTTAAGAACTTTTTTATATAACACATATAATGCTTTTCAGGGTGAGAAGTTGATAGAGAGGCTGTCAGTTGAAATTCGAACATAGGTTAATGTCATCTGGATCAAATTTCAAACACTTTAATCGTGAAATTTGGTCTGACCTACCCTACCCACATGAATTTTCATAAGTACCGCTAGATAAAATGGCACATTCCACGTCCAACCTTGCAATGACACTAACCAATCTGCGAGGTTTGACTGATTCTGGGTGCCTGTGATTGGTCGATAATTCACGAATTGGAGGAGTCTTGCAAAAAGTTCCCAAGATATGGCAGTCCTGTCACATTGCGGGAAACTTAACGTGAAAACTAAAAAACAATTAGGAGAAATATTGATTTTTGTTTTTTCGATTCTGCGATGTGACACCCTTAGCTATGTTTGATCAAATTAATCCTTCGTATGTAGCCATACAATTGGTTCCGTTAATTCATGTTTTTTGAATGCAAGAAAATTTCACTCTGATAATGTATTAAACAACACCCCCCCCCCCCTGTAACTTTGTGACATAAAGAGTCATTCTTACAAGTTACGAATACAACACAAGTTAAATTTTGCAACTTAATTATAATGCATTGGCAAATATAGAACTGCAGTAATGAGAAATATTTGATTATAAAATTCAATATGTTGACGACGTCAAAAAACATTGCCCTTTATTCGTTCTCATTTATTTCTTGTTATAAACCAATCTACATAAATGAGTACTGCATTTTAAGTGAAAATATCTACTCATTAGATTAGTGTAAAAATTATATTAACACGAAACACATTTTCCCTCTTGAAGATGTAAATACATGATATGTATTGTGCGCTGTAGGTTAGGCCTATAACCACTTTGTGTTTTCAATTTATTTTTGATTTATGTAGTTGTTGTTCACGTGCAGTTAAGGGTATTGTTTTGTTCAAAATATATATTAGCAAATTTCCGTCAGTCACTGTCATTGATTAATATCTTTTGAAAGTGGAGGTTGAAATTTGGTTTTGTCGGTTTGTATGGACAACTCGGTCGTACGAACAAATTTTTGGCATTGGTGAGTGTTTTTTTTCTCTTTACAATGTCTCTTTAAGAGTGTGTGGTAAATAAATCAACGCTGAAAACATCTATTGACTTCTACGCTTTTCTCGAAGCCAATATGGATAAAATACTCAATGACAATCCTAGATAAAGGTAGTTGCCAACTATATTAGTAAATATTTATCCAAAATTACTAATTCGTTACTCGTGATCTGTTGCGCCTCTGTTAAATGCACAAGGTTCCGGCATCAGAAATTGTGTCTCAGAAGTTCATAAAACTGGAGACAATTTTGTTTAAAACGCATGCTGAAACTTGTCATGTACGGTGTAATTACTTTGTAAAATGTTTTATTTTCTTAAAATTTGCACAGTTTATGTTCTATCATAATTTTACATTTTTTGTTTTAGCTCTTGCTCTACCTTAAGCGTTAGTGGACGCTATCTTTTTTTTATGTTCGAGGCACGGAAAGCTGTAAAGGCGATAAGTAGAATATAAAGCGTCCGTCAAACACCTCATCGCCTCTAGGTGCGAAGTACTAAATTAGCGTGCAGTATTTTCGTAGATAGTATTTTTCAGTGGGACTTCAAGCGATGACCTGGTCATTTTGTATGTGGAAAGTATGTGGTAAAGTCCAGTATAGGTTTCTATGATTTTGTTTTACAATTATGGTTGATATTTTCTCAGCTACAGCAACTTGAATAGGTCGCTTTAACACTTTAGAAGAGCTTGGTAATCGTGTTTTTTACTAGTGGACAGCATTTTTAAATCTGTAGGGACACTGTTTGAAGTGTTTTTTTTTAATATATATAGATAAACGCATTGGAAATATTTTTAATAGTTATACAAGAAAAAATACTTTCCATACCATGCTACAGCACAGCTCACACGCCAGGTCCACTAACTCTTAAAAGTCCAGTTTTTTTTTTTTTTAGAATGTAAGGTACAGTAATTCTTTGTATAATTTATTAACAATTGTGTGCAAATGTTTCCAGGTCTGGTCTGATGACCTGGTTGAATGATACGGAGAAGAGTCTGGATGAGTTGGCTGTCGACTCTGGTGCAAGCAACGACCCAGAGAGGATAAAAGCTCGTTTGAACAAGCATAGAGAGTTCCAACGTGCACTGAGTGGCAAGCAAGCAACGTATGATGCTACCATGAAAGCTGGGAAAGCTCTTAAAGAACGTGCACCAAAAACTGATGAACCTGCTATAAAGATGATGCTAACAGATCTGAAAAACAAATGGACAACTGTGTGTGCCAAATCAGTTGATAGGTAAGAATTAGTTTTTACTACTGATAACTCTTTACCAACAGCAAACTGTATTATTTTGTAGATTGCTAGTACTCTGGAACATTCAGCATTTCATTTGTGACCTGTTCTTATTGGCAGGTCTTGGGAAATTGTTTGGTTAGCACTACTGACAGGTTATGTATAGGCCAGAAGTCAGTTTTATTATCATTTGTAGTATATATAAATCTGGGAGCAGTTGTTATTTTAAAAGATAAGTTCTGCATTGAATGCTTTGTCCTCAAAATTGTATTATTAAGGATTTACCAATCCGTACTTTAAATGTAATTTTTTTGAACCTTTGAATTTGTATCATAGTTGTCGGAAAAAGATGGGTGTACAATAGTCTCGTGATAGCAAGTAAATCATAGTTGCAGCTGCTTTAAAGCCACGAGTCTATGCAGCTCTGCCCCTAGTTTAGGTGTGCCGTTTTAACTAATATTTAAAGGTTAACACGGACAGATGGATAACACCTGTCTTTATCAACAGTAGACACAATAATTAGTGACTTACATGAATGGATTTACGGCACCTAGAAATCTTTTCCGTAAAGTAAATACAAGTAAATACAGGAAACATTTATGAATTATTTTACACAAAAATAAATCTTAAAGGAAATTGTTTTAAAACACCTCATAATGGCAGCACCCCATATTTTGGTCCGAAAATTTGGTCTAAAACAAGTTTATGTGCGGCGCCATGATGCAAGCAAACTACATCACATCCAAGGCCATAGAAAC
Source organism: Medauroidea extradentata (assembly GCA_003012365.1). Taxonomy (NCBI): domain Eukaryota; kingdom Metazoa; phylum Arthropoda; class Insecta; order Phasmatodea; family Phasmatidae; genus Medauroidea; species Medauroidea extradentata. The sequence goes on along the minus strand of PNEQ01001593.1, from coordinate 44,591 downwards.
TTGTGCAGATATTCATTTTTCAACAATAAGTAGCCGGTTCAGTATGTTCATAGTTTCTCCAAACTTGTTTTACAATTTTTTACAAATAGGAAAACTGGTGGAAAGTTTGACTGCTATTTTACTTAAACTGGTTAGAAATTAGTTCAGTCTTTTAAAAACATTAACAGTAGATGGTTTCCAGTGTATCATCTCAGTTTTTCACAGTATTATACCGAAATCATTTACTATATATAATGATTTCACTATCAAAAATTTTCAGCAAAAATTGTTTAAAAATACTTTGGAAATGTACGCAAACGTACGTTGGAAATATTACAGGATTTTACAGGATTTTTTAGTGTTAATTACAGGATTTTGAAAACTAACTTTGTGTGTGTTAGTAAATGTCCATCATTTTACAGTAAACCCTTCATTTACCAAAATTCTGTTAACGAAAAACCTTATACAACAAAGTAGAGATATGGTCCCTCCAAACCCCGTAAGAAAAATGCATTTTTAACCTCTAAATACCTAAATTTATATCGTTTGAAAGTGTAAAATTCACTTTACAACGAATTACTGGTTTCAATAAACTCGTGTAAATATATTAATATTCTACAAGCCACTATTTTTTTTTTTTTTTTTTTTTTTTT